>OY735219.1:39757476-39867476 GCA_963457665.1 Thysanoteuthis rhombus | reverse complement strand
AATCATATTTTTGTATCTTCTAGCATTCATAATAGAAAGACGAGAACAAAGAATTTCATGTGTCATTGTGAAATATAATCTTAGTTGAACTTACCAACTTTTTTCTGATAATTCAATCTCTTCTTTCCATCTCTAATGTTAACCCAATGTTTCAGCCGACTCATTCTATGGCCTCCTACATACAATGAGTCATCAAAAATGTTGTATTGACATTTGATATGGAGAGAAATGATTGAATCATCTCAAAGTTATAGACAACTAGTATTCCAAGGAAAATTATGAATCATCATCATTTATATATGCTTATTTTTACCTCATTTGAAGTATCAATTTTCCAAAAACAAAACAAGTGTGAATGCTGCTGGACATAATTTAAGGGACCAATTAACAGAAACTCACATTGAAAATTGAACCTCCATTAAAAACTTATTTTGGAGGGGAATTTTCGAAAAAAACAAAACAAAAACACATTTTCCTTATTCATTGAGAGGAATGTGTGTGCAAAATTTCAAGTTTTGACTATCAATGGTTAGGGCATGGAAAAGTCCAGACAGATAGGTAGATGCATATAAATGTCAGAATAACCTACATCCAGAAATAGTATATAAACTAGTGTTGTGGGTAGCAGTGATTAATTAGTTGAACTTATTACCTTAATCTGGCATAAGCAAAAATTGTTTACTAAGGAATATGGCATTGTTTGAATAGCTCATTTGGTTTTGAATTAATCAGATTAAATCAAGGCTTCTATTACTTTTGTTTTCTTCAACTTATTTGTGGTTAATTTTGACCCAACATATCTTAATAGCATTTATCAAAACAACAAGTAATGCCACCATCATGAATATTTCCCGAGTCAGTTTATAATAAGAACTTTTTAAAATATTCATGAGATTTCTGGATGATTGAACTTTTATTTGTTGTTTGTATCCGAAACATAACATTTCAGCCAATCCTTTCTATGGCATTCTCAAAACAACAGATAATATCTTTAAAAAAATGACTGAAATAAAATAATGACTCAGATCTAATGGGTAATAGAAAAACAAGTGCTGCCCACCAAATATTTCTAGTGATGTATGTAAAATCTCATAAATTCAAATAACTATTTTCCAGAATTTATGTGAACTCGATGTAATACAATAAAACTTCATAAGGAATTACAGTTGAAATATTTCACATGATCACCTGCTATGTTTGTCAAGATTATGTTCCAGACAATATATAAGGATAGATTCATAAAATCAATTACATCTGCCACTATTTAGGGGAGTGCTGTCTCTAAAAAAAAATAACAATTCTAATATCCCTATGTAATCCCTTACCATTTGTAGGGGTTACGAGCACCAGGACGGAGTGAATACACTAAATCCACCAATGATTTTTGCTCATCCCCTCATCCCTTTTTGCCCACAAAAAAACATAGATCTTGTACCATAAATCTTTTGATAGACAAACACTTTGACTTTCCAAAAATATAAACTTATGTATAAATAATAGTGCAGTACAGCGAATTGGGGAAACAAAATTAATGTCTAAACTACCACTCGACTAACTGGTTTGTAAGTGAAAACAAGTTTTTAACCACGATTATTTTCGGATTTTTATTGCCATCATAAATAATATTTAGTTGATAATTTCCGACAATCTTTCTCCTTATCAATAACACAAAGACTATAATTAACAGATTACAGGTTTGTGACATTTTTATTGAAACATGTCACTTTTTGTCAAAAGTCAGTGGCAGTTGTCATGTTATAAATATATATACATTCACAATTTCCCAAACTTTTTATGTTCTAATAAAGTGCAGCTTTTTTTCCATGATGCTGTTTGTATGGTACATTGTTGAACTCCTAAAAATATTCCTGACTGAACTTCAAATTATTGAAACCACAAATGGAAAACTATGAAGAGCAAGGAATAACTGTAGTAAATCTAGTTGGAAAGTATCCGGCCATTTAATATAAACAAAAAAATAGTCAGCTACTATGGTTCCTATCCCTTTTAAAGTAGTCCCCTTGGGAGTTATATACTAAAACTAATGTTCCTTCAACTTTTAGCAATATTCTGAGAAGTCCTCTTTCAATATGGCCATCAGCTGCCTTGTTGTGTTTTCCTTTGGAAGTCAAAGTGAGCTAAAATCTCAATCGAAGAGGAGCTGACAGTGTTGGTTGATGAAATGCTTTTTGTGAAAAATGACTCACTCAATCATAGTGAATGAAACAGTACACAAGTTCATTCAATGGTATCTCATTGCTCAAAGGAGAGTGTCTGTTCATGCAGGCACAGTAAGGTCCTTTTTGATTGGTTGCCAAATTACATCAAAATTGCGTGACTGGTTCTTGAGATATTCGCTGACAGACCTTGTAAAATTATGCTAGTCTGACAGAAGTAGAAATCATCGACATTTTTAAAATTTTCTTCATTTTCTCAATACAAAACACTTGATGTGACATGTTGAAAAAAAACAGGTCTGGTTAGTCACTCAATTGAAACTGTTATATGAGACCAACGTTTTTTAGCAACATGCTGTGTCAGGGGTAATCAATTGGAAAATTTGAAATTGGGAAAAAGTTGTGATCAGTGAATGTGTTACTTCTCATGTCTTTTTCTGGGCGGTTGTCATTAAAAAAAGGTCTGATTTTTCACGGAAACAAAAATGAATGTAGCCAGTCAAAAACAAAAGAATCAATTTAGCATAATTTTACATTGAGAATTGAAGAAAAAAAACCCCAACCTATTTAAGAAGGAAATTTAAAAAACAAAAACGTTTTTTTCCAGACATAATGACAAGTAAAAATAGAGGATTTCATTCTATTACCTCCTTTGGGGCAGCCTGTCAATCTGATACATACATAGATAGTCAGACAACCAGGCAGCTAGACCAACTTAAAAACTGAAGACAATCACGTTGACAGTTTTAGTGACTGTTTTGGTTGGTTTTTAATAATAATCTGAATAAAAAAAAAAAGAAAAGATTTTTCTCTTTACATATCATACCACAGAATCATAAACAACTCTCCTCACTGAATTTGTTCTGCTATATGAGTTGTTATAATCAGAAACTGTTAATCTAAACAGTCAAGATTTCTTCAGTTTTTTATCAGGTCTAGCTGAGTAATGTATGTATGTATGTTTGTACCGGGCATACAGGCTTTCCCAATATAGCTAAAGGGCTGAAAATTAACTCTTTATGATATCTAGAAAAAAAAACATTTGTTTTGTTTCTAAAATCATCGTCATCATCATCATCATCACCACCACCACCACCACCATCATCATCATCATCATCATCATCCTTTTATCGCCCGTCATTGGACACTGATCTTTCCAAGGAATCGCCACACCTCTCTATCGGGGACATCGCGGAGCCAGTACTTTCGGAATAGGTTTAGTTCATCTCTCCATCTTATATTCTGCCGGCTTCGGTTGTGCTTGTGATCTGAGGGGATCCATGTTGTGAGTCGTGATGTCCAGTGGTTGTCTGTCATTCTTGCAACATGACTGGCCCATTGCCATTTAGGATTTCTAATAGATTCTATGATGTCTAGAATCCCCGTGTTCTTCCTGATATATTGTGCTGTCTTGTGATCTCTCCATGTAAGATTGAGCATGTTTCTTTCATGTGCACATAGTATGCTTTTCAGTTTGCAGGTCAGTCTCTTGGTTAGATTCCATGTTTCAGCTCCATAGGTGACTATCGGGATGATGCATTGACTGTATATTCTTCTTTTTAGGATTAATGGGATCAAAATTCTCCCCCCAAATCAGTTCTTACAGACAGGGTTCAATTTGCAATATAAGATTATACTAAATTGATCCCTTAGTTTGTGTTCGGCTGTATTCACGCGTAATTTTTTTAGACATTCAGACTTTTTTAATGATCACTACCCAACTACAGTGAGAGAAGTAACTTATTTTCTCCAATTTTCCAATTGATCACCCCATCACAGCATGCAGCCAAAAGATATTGGTCCTGTAATGGTCTCTTTTAAATGACTAATCAGACCAGTTTGAATTAAACATTTTCCAATCATACTGAAATATTTGTTATTCTAATTATAAACTGATTTCATTGGACATTCTAATACTAGTCTGAGTAAAATAAAAACTTTTTTTACATATCATCCCACAGAATCATAAACATCTCTCTTTGCAAATTGTTTTCTACTCAGTGAGTTGTTTTAAATTCTTTTTTGTTTCATTTTTAAAGGTTGTTATGAAATTGCATTAATATAATCAGTTTAAAAAAAAAATTAAGATTCATTTTGAATGTGGTTTAGAGAAGAAAAAATACTAAAATAAAATATTCATAAGATTTTCTCAAAGAGAGAAATTTTTCATGATTAATTCTGATTATCAAAATTATTGGAGCATTTTGTCATTATAGATTTTGATTATAAAAAGCCCATAAAATTATGTGTATATAGGTATATAGATATGAATTTTTTTAATAATTGTGGGATGGGTGACTAGAATGAATTTGCAATGAGTTTCACTGAACCAACAATCCATTAGATATTAGAAGTGGCTTGAACAAATCAGATTATTGGCCAATACAACACTCTGCCATTTTTTGTTTTCTGAAAATTACCCCATGAATAAGTTTATAGTTGGCGTGCAATTTGCGATGTAAGTCTATGCAAAACTGATCCCTGAGTTTGTGTCAGCTTGTTTTTTGAAAATTTTTTTTGGATCCCCCTGAGGAACCCAGAATGTCTTAAAGAAAAACAAATCTTACTTTAAGATTTAGTGAAGTCTTAAAACCACCCACAATTAATTTTGAAATTGAGGAATGTAAATGAGGGCTGAGGCAGAAAGACTAAGGAGTAAGCTTGCAAACCATAGCTAAATGATAATACTCGTCATGACCTTCAGCAAAACAAAAGTCATGTACAATTATTGTTTCAGAAATGAAACTCAACAATTAAAATTGTAAACACAAAGCTGGAGAAAGTAGACCACTACATCTACCTAGAACAACAAATCTCCATGAAATATTCAAAAGAAGAAGAAATCAAGCAAAGTATCACTCTTGGAAGGCAAGGCTTTGGCAGAGCAAGCTCAACCTTCAGAAACAAGAAGATCCCATTAGTTCTAAAAAGAATATATTACCAATGCATCCTCCCGATTGTCACCTATGGAGCTGAAACATGGATCCTAACCAAGAGACTGACCAGCAAACTGAGAAGCACGCAACTTGCACATGAAAGAACTATGATCAACATCACTTGGAGGGATCACAATACAGCACAGTATATCAGGGAGAAAACACAAGTTCAAGACATCATAGAATACACCAGAAAAATAGCAATGGGCTGGTCATGTTGCAAGAATGGCAGACAACCGCTGGACATCTCAACTCACAACATGGATCCCCTCAGATCACATGTACTACTGAGGTTGGCAGAATACAAGATGGAGAGATATACCAGACAAATTCAGAAAGTAGTGACTCTTTATGACCACGATAGAGAGGTATGGTGAATCCTGGATAAATTTAAAAAGAAGGTCTATGTCCAACTACAGACGTTTTAAGACTGATGATGATGATAATGTTTTTCAGATGCTTTCTTCCATAACTCTATCGACATCCAAGAGACTGAGACTCATCTAAGAAATGCAAACAAGCACATGAAACAGCTAGAAGACTCGATTGAAAATATCAAGACTTCTGCTATATCATTGGCTCTGTTGAGAGAGGTAGAACTTAACTTTAAAAAGAAGAGAATTTGTCGTGTAGAAAAATGCTTTGATAAATTGAGTCAAAACAAAAGCATAAAAAACGGTGTAAAACACTTCAAAGTGTAGGTTTTCTATAGAGTATTTGACATTTTATCTCATAGGTTACATGAATGTTTTAAATTTTTCCAATGCATTGTTCAAAAATTCAAAGTACTAAGCCCTAAAGTTTTTGACAATGTTAACAACAATGAACAATACAAATTACCAAAACTTTCATTTGATGAATACAATGATAATATGAAAGACTTATTCCCACAAGAAATGATTAATTCTTCAATGGTAATGGGAGATATGATAAAAAAAGTGTAAAGAGTCAGCTGGTCAAATTAATTATTTATGAAAAATCAACTTTGTCTGCCAGCTCTCAAAAGTTTGCACAGCTTATATTTTGCCAGTTATGAAGGCAGCAACCGAGAGATCATTTTCAAAGCTTAAGTTGACTGAAAACAATCTTAAAAGTTCTGTGTCATAAAGACTTTTGGGACTTCCTGTTCTAAGTATAGGAAATGAGACAGCTCTTAAAATTGATTTGTTCACTGCTGCGAAGTCCTGAAAGAGAAGTTTTCATTTTAATATATAACATTGACTCCTAGCAACTCTACCACACACTTTTTAATGCTCCATTGTTTAATTTGAATATCTTCTTTGAAAATTCAATTTTGGAAAATAGCATAAAGTCCGGAATGAAATTTGAAAAATACTTTTGCATGTTCATAGAATATTTCTTATAAAATATTTCCAGAAGATTTCTCACAAAATATCCAGAAAATTTGATCAAAATTGTCCCATAAATATATTTTTGTAAAATTTTATAATTTGTCTGTTGACTGGGCCACACTCCCGAAAGCGAATTCACATACTTCACCGGTTCACAAGAGTGAACAAGTTTTCAACCCGATTGTCTTCAGGTATATAAAGTCTTCTGCAATTGTACTTCCTAGTAATAACACAAGATTATAATAATGAAATTAATAGATAACAAGTTTCAGACATTTTTATTGACACAAGTTGATTTCAGTCAAAAGTCGGTGGTAGTCGTTAAAACCACATTTCGAGAAAATTTACAATACAGGAATGTTGCACTTGTTATCCCTTTTTATTTTTTTTATCTTTTTGTTTTTATATTTTGTGTTTGATACGATTAAAAGAACAAGTTTAAGTGTAAGTTGAAAATTGGTATAAAAGTCCAAAATAATCGCTTAAACCTTTTTTTTGCAATGAGGTGCAAATTTAACAATCGGGGGATAAGGGCAGTTGGACCTAGGACCACTACTGTTACAACGAAATCCGAGAGGAGAAACTTATCATTGTTCACTACCTTTTACAATGGTAGTATGATGGTTTCTATTGAATGACTAACCAGACTTGTTTTTGATACTAAAGATACAATTATGATCTCATTATTTAAGGCGTAATTATCTCTTAAGATATCAAATAGATGCATGTCTATAATTTCGAGAAATTTCTATTTCCAGATTTTTCTGACTTTAGAACCAGAGACATGGCCAAAGGGAGCAGTCATCCTTGGGTGGAAGTGTAAAAAAAGAGAAATTATCATCATCATCATCTGTCTTTTATTGTCCATCATTGAACATAGATATTCTGCGGGGATTCACCATACCTCTCTATCGTGGACGTCAAGAAGCCTTTCAAGTTTCTCTCTCCATCTTATATTCAGCCAACCTCAGTTATGCATGTGATATATGGGGATCCATGTTCTGAGTTGTGATATCCAGCGATTGTCTGCCATTCTTGTAACATAACCAGCCCATTGCCATTTGAGTTTTCTTATGGATTTTATGATGTCTCAGACTCCTGTTTTTTCTCTGATATGCTGTGCTGTATTGTGATCTCTCCATGTTATGCTGAGCATATTTCTTTCATGTGCACGTTGGGTGCTTCTTGTTTTGCTGGTCAGTCTCTTGGTTAGGATCCATTATTTAGCTCCATAGATGACAATCAAGAAGATGCATCAGTCATATATTTTTTCTAGAACTAATGGGATCTTCTTGTTTCTGAAGGTTGAGCTTGCTCTGCCAAAGCCTTGCCATCCTAGTGTGGTACTTTGCTTGATTTCTTCTTCTTTTGAGGATTTCATAGAGATTTGTTGTTCCAGGTAGATGTATAGGTCTACCTTCTCCAGCTTTGCGTTTACAATTTTAATCGTTGTGTTTTATTTCTTACATAATTGTTGTACATGACCTTTTTTTTGCTGAAGTTCATTACTTTCTTCATCCAGTTCATCTAGCATTAGTTGGTTGCGGAGATCTCTGCAAAAAAACAATGTTGCCTGCAATTTTGAGGTTACTCAGATAGTCACCATCTATTCTGATTCTTATCAATCTAGGTTTTGGGAGATCATTTCAAATGCCTGTTGATAAGTTAGTGTTTGTCATCATTTATAAATTGTTATAGGATAGGTCTGGTTAGTCACTCAATAGAAACTGTCAAATGACCAACATCTTCTGGTAGAATGCCGTGTCAAAGGGATGATGAATAGAAAATGATGGAAATAGGGATGATTGATGAGTGAATTACTCCTTTGTTGGGCTATGATCATCAAAAAAGTCTGAAAATGAGTTTTCAAAAATATCACCAGTCACAAAACACACCTGAAGGCTATAGGGTATAATGGCCAAAACATTTTGTTTATAAGATGAACAGAAATGAGAACAATGGTCCAAAAACACTTATAAATCATACTAATATAGTTTGATATGTGATCATAATATCAAAACAATATCAATACCATAAAAAGAAAGAAGCAAAGGTATCACTTATATAATATTGATCCAAAGTCACATAAATTCAATCATTTTAAGAATAAGTTCACTTGTCTGTTTCAGAAAAATTATATTATGTAAGTTATTACATGACTTGTACACATGATTCTTTCACTCACCACTTACAATAAAAGAAGCATAAACCTGGCTGGCTAATCAATCAATAGAAACTTTCATGTAACCAATGTCTTTTAGCAGCATGTCATGTTGGGAGGGATCAATTAAAAAATTGGAAAAAAATGAATAAATTATTTCTCTTGCCTCTTGTTGGGCAGTGATCACTAAAAAAGTTAGAATTTTCAGAAAAAGAGCATGAATCCTGCTGGACACAAACTAAATGATCACTTCAGTATAGACTTACATTGTGAATTGAACCCCACCTAAAAACCTGATTTTTTCGGAAGGGGGATAAAAAAAAGTTTTGTAGACATAATAAAGAGAATGTTGAAATTTTCAGCACCCCAGCTCCATTGGTACTGCCTGTACGTGAGATACATAGGTAGATAGATAGATAGATTGATAGATAGATAGCCAACTAGACCAACTTTAAAACTGAAGAAATGTATGCAGACAGATTTAGTTGACAGTTTCTAATTATGGGTCAATCAGAAGCAGAATGACTTCTGACCATGAAAATTAATTAATCCTCAGATGTTACTGTCGATATCAAAACCATTTTAATTAAATGCAACAATCAATGGTGAAAATTACAATTGATCATTTATTGATTATAAATGACTCAAACGATATAAGTATATTTACTCCGTAAAGTACATATTGTGACACTCTCATAAAGAAAATATCAGCAAATTTGAAATAAATGTTAATTCAATAAACTAATGTATCTTTAACAAAATTTACTGCCAGAGAAAATTTCATCAACAGTCATTTGAACAGTTTTAACATGTTTCCTTTTTAGTACAAATTCTGTGATAATAAGCAATACGATTGTCGAGATAATGGCCAACAAACATACTTCAATTGAAATCTGATCCATATCCATCATTTAATTGTTTAATTAACTCTAAATTACAAAACATTTGGTCAAGTCCTTCTGACGTTACCTCCTTTGGAATGTTCTTTCCTCTGTCACATTCTACATGTTTATTTTTTTTCAAGAGAAACTTTTCCGAAATTCATGTAACATAGCAGTATTCTCTACTATTATAGCCTCAAATGCCAGCAAAAGAAAGTTTTTCTCAGAAAATGGGCCTTCAGAGAATTACAGATACACCCTGGTCCAGAAATGGTAGCAGCAAAGCCATATTTGGTGGTGAAGAGACAACCTGTACATTATTACACAAGGCATTTAGTGAATGAGGAGGGCCACTTGCATTATTAAGGACCGGAAGAGCTTTGTAAGATAAATTATTTGTCTTATAATAAGCTACAAATGCCAGGGAAAAATAAGACCTTTATCAGTCTTCAAATATTGTTTGGTTGACTGATCCCTTTTTCATTGTTTGCCAAGCAACAGGTAATAACTGTTTGTTCCATCAAGCCCTAAGGTCCTGAGCTCTATAAACAAGTAACGGCTCAATTTAAAGTTCCCTTCTGCATTGTCTCAAAGCGTAATGGTTATGCAATCTTTTGATATTCCATAGCCAGGTTTTTTGATAAAAAGTTCTAGGCAGCATTTTCCTCCAATAAAGACTAGTTTAGTCCACAATCAAAAGAATCCTTATCAGCAATTCAGCCAGAAATCTAGATGTATCATCTTGGCACTTCCAGCTTCTTCTGTTATTTTCCCATTCCATTCCAGACATAAAGTTTCCAATCCCCGCCCTTGCTGGCTGTGACTGTTATACTGAGTAATTTGGAGCAGACTTAGGAGCCATTGCACGAGCCAGTCAATTTTTTTCATTATCATAAAGAAATACAAGGTTTATGTGCAGAGTATCCAGCTATGAACTTGTATTTCTGGCACTTGACCAAAGATCATGAAAGTTACTATGGCAAGAAAGTGTTGGGTTGAAAGAAATAAGCCACACAGATTTATTCACATAAATTCACACACAGTCATGTGCTCAAAACAACTGATATAGTCTAATGTATGAATACAAGATCAGAACAATATTGAAATCATGAAAAGAAAGAAGGAAGTGTATCACTTTGATAATATTGATCCACAGTCACATAAATTTAATCATTTTAAGAACAAGTTCGCTTGTCTGTTTCTGAAAAATTAGATTATGTCAGTTATTACATAACTTGTTCATATGATTCTTTCATTCACCACCTACAACAAAGGAAACACAAACCAGTTTGGTTAGTCAATCGATAGAAACCATCTTGTGACCAATGTCTTTTGGCAGCATGCCATCTTGGGGGCAATCAATCAAAAATTGGAAAAAGAGGTGATCAATGAATAAATCACTTCTTGTATGAAAAAAAACAACTGTGAATGTTACAGGACACGGACTACAAGACCAGTTTAGCAAAAACTTACATTGTTAACTGAACCCCACGTTAAAAACCTATTTATAGAAGAAATCATGAAAAAACAAAAAAAAGGTTTCTCCTAGAGATAAAAAGGAATAAGTGTTTAAACTTCTAGCCTCTAGATTCATTGGTGAAGCCTGTAATCAAGATAGATACAAGCTGGCTAGCAAGACCAATATTGAAACTGGATAAACCTTTGTTGATGCTAACAGATTTAGTTGATGGTCTCTGATATCTTATAAATGATTTTACATTTGAGAAATGCAAAAAGATCTTGAATCAACAAAACAATTAGAACATTTGGTAGTCAGCTTAAATCTGAATTCAGCTTCAAAAACAGATTTTTATATTCTATCCAAAATTATAGAAGCTTTTTGAATTAGAAAACACTGGAATATTCTGCTTTTATAGAAGGACAATAATTAAAAAAAACAAACTTTCAAAGTCATATACCACTTGATACCGCTCCTAATTGACAGTGGAACTTTTCGGCCGTAGAGATAAAAATTGTTGAAATTTTTATGACAGATCGAATTGAAAATAAGCAAAAAAATTTGCCTGATGCTGGAAGGGAGGTAAATTTCACCGATAGTTATTTCCTTGAACATTAACACAAATTTTCTCCGGTGATTTTAAAAGTTAAATAAGCAATTGTTGATCTGTATATAATTTTCAGTTTTTTTCTCATATTATACTTTCAACAAGAAAAGCATTACTGATAATTGGTTCAACTCAACTTGAATTTCCCTCCTGTTCCATCTATTCAAGTGAGAAACTTCTGCATTCGTTTCAACAACCAACTCTTGCAAATGATACGTTTTTACTCATTAACTTACACGCTTCTGCATGCATTTAGATTTATTTCCATAGCATTTCATCAATAAAAATGCAGTGCAATTCCTTTTAGAAAGCGTGAAACAAAACTGTCATCCAAGCTGTAAAAATAGGTTTCTTCAGTTTTTAAGCTGATCAGGTTGGCTGGCTGGCTGGCTGGCTATGTATGTATGTATCTCACTTACAGACTGCACCAATGGCATGGTAGGGAAAAAAATGTAAACTTTTACTCCTTATTAAATCCAGATAAGACTTCTTTCTTTTTTTAAATTCCCTCCAAAATAGGTTTTTAGTGGGGAAGGGACAATGTATAAACATGTCGAATTGGTTACGAGGTTGTGGTCACTTGTTTTAAGATTTAGACTGTTCAGTGATCCAACAAAAGACAAAAGAAGTAACTTATTCGTTGATTACCACTTATTCCAATTTTTTTGATTTATCACCCCCAACACGTCATGCTGCAAAAAGATGTTGGTCATGTGATGGTTTCTCTTGTGTGACTAACCAGGCCTGTTTTTATGTTTGACAGTCAAAAACGTAATTACGAAGTAGATAGAAAACAAAAAAAACAAGAACACTTAAACTCCTAAAATCATGTCTGGGTTTTCATTTCAAATTTGGATATCTTCATAATTTCAGAAATTAGATTATTCTTTATAAATTTGAACAAATACAGCACTTAGCTGCCAAACAGGGAATCAGAGAAACAAAAAAGAAAATTATCACACGCCAATTTATTCAAATGATTGTCCCAATCCTATTTTAACTCCTTCAGACCATGTGCATTTGTTACTGTGCTTTGAATTGTGAGCCTAAAACAGTTTGTTACAGAGCTCATCTCTCTGTTACCTCAGACTTTACTAACCCACCTACCTGAACACAGAGCAGTACATTGTTTTGGCTAAAGGTTTTTTTTTGAATACATAATGAGGTCACCTCGACCTTTATATTTGTATAATTCTGCCAGAAATGATATCTATATCTTATAACCTTCAAAATGATACATGACTTCCTAGGTTTTCCAAGAGAATGAGGAAACTTAAATCCAGACATACTTCTGGACAAGTATTTTTTTCAAAAAGTATCACGACTTTATAAAGCTATGTTTAAATAATTTCATAAATAATTTTCGAAGATAATATTTTGTTATTTTTCTGCCCGAAGCAAGATTGGACGAGTTACAAATTCCAAATTTGAGGAACAAAAAGAAAACAAAAACCAGATCTTAAGGCCAGAAATCTGTAAAATGAATGAATAGTGAAGGCAAAGGCAAACTTGCAGTTTGATTCAATGGAAGTTATCAATGAGACATCATAGAAAAATTCACATTAGAATTTTGCCTCGAGCAACAACAATGATTTAGTAATTTAAATTTTGGTCTGTAAAAATCACAAAAATCAGTTTTTAAATACAAACATATGGAAAAAATATAAAAACAAGTGAAATAATACTCTTGGTATTATATGGTAACTGATCTGAGAACAAACTTGGAAAAAAGAGGAAAAAAGAGACATAATAGAAAACAAATCTATTGGGTAACAATCGCGATTAGAAGAGAAAAGAATTGCACAAACATTGATTCATAAAGCCAAGGTAGCTTTGTTGATTTACTTACAAGACTGAAATAATGAGTTTATCATTTACAAAACCTTCACATAGTTATATAATTATGAGCTGTAAGGGAATAAATCATGTGGGAAGGAAGACATAGATCAGCTGTTCCCAACCTTCGGTCCACAAAGGTATTACTGTTGAGTAAGCAGACTATTCAAAAACCTGGGGTCCATAAGAATGATCCTTTCATTAAGAAAAATCAAGCACCTAGTAGCCTGGATTTCTTAGTGGAAGCCTTGTATTTATTGGGAACTGTCAATAAACTTCCAAAACAGTCACCAAAACAGGAAAATTTTTTGATTGATCACCCTCAACATAGCCAGACCTATTATCATTAATTTCTGATTGCTTTTTTTTTCTTAAGCCTTTTAACTTTTTCTTGTTTTTTTTTTTACAATCTACACCTGTTGATCAATCAGCAAAGACTGGAAATGGAAAAAAAGTCTCCAATGAGATCTGTGTATGTATCAATGAACCTACAAAGCTGAAATTTCAAACATCCCCCCATAATATTTCAGCTTGGGAAGGGGGTATGAATTTGCAATGAAATTTTATCCTAAATTCGTTTTTTAGTTTGTGTCTGGCTGCTTTCAGGCATGTTTTTTGAAAGATAAGACTTTTTTTAGTGATCACCACCAAACAAGAGGCAAGAAAAGTAACATTCATTGATCTCTTTCCAATTCTTTCATTGATCACCCTCAACATGGCCAGACTTGTTATCATCAATTTTTGACAAGTTTTATCTACTCAAAATTTGTTACTTTTTATTGCAGTACTCAGGTTGTTTTTGTACATTCTACAGCTGTTGAGCAATCAGCGGAGACTGGAAATGAAGAATAAGTCTCAAATGAGATTTAAACTCGCATTCCAGTCTGTCTGGGACAGCATTTAAGTTATGAAAGTTACACAGCTGGCGTCATTAAATTTTTTCATCATACAGCTACATTTTTATTCTTGTCTTATTCTTCAGCTCAAAAAAAAAAGGGTAGGACAAAGTGATACCAACTCAGCCAAACTCTTCACAACCTGCCTTGAGATGATCTCCAGGCACCTACACTTGGAAATCAAAGGAATCAGAGTAGACGTCAAATACCTGAATAACCTCAGATTTGCAGACAACATCATCTTTTTTGCACAGAACTTTCATGACCTCCAACCAATGCTAGATGAACCGAATGAGGTAAAGAAAGAAAGTTGGCCTTCACATGAACTTTAACAACAAAAGATCATGCACAACAAATACGTCGGAAATAAACGCACAATAATCAAAATTGGAAACATAAAGCTGGACAAAATAGACCACTACATCTACTGAAGACAACGAGTCTCCATCACATCCTCAAAAGAAGAACATATCTAGCAAAAAATCACTTTTGAATGGCAAGCCTTCAGTTGAGCAAACTCAAACTTTAAGAACAAGGAAATCCTATTAATCTCAAAAAGAAGAGTATACAACTAATGCATCCTCCCAATAGTCACCTATGGAGCTGAAACATGGAATCTAACCAAGAAACTGACCCTCAAACTGAGAACCATGCAACCTGCTTATGAAAGAGTCATGCTCAATGTCACATGGATAGATCACAAGACAGCGCAATGTATTGGGGGAAAAAACAGGAGTACAAGACATCATAGAAACCATCAGGGCTGGCAATGTTGCAAGAATGGCAGACAACCAATGGACATCATGACTTACAGCATAGATCCCCAAAGATCAAATGGGGAACTGAGGCTGGTAGAATATGGCATGGCAAGACAAACTGGACAGATTCAGAAAATATTGGCTCCGTGATACCCACAATAGAGTGATGTGGTAAATCCCGGGGAAGGTCTATACCCCATGATGGACAATTCATTGATGATGATGATGAATCATAGTAGACATAATAGGCTGAAGATTTTTAGATTCCACAGATGAAGCATTGCAATTATTATCAATTTTTGACTAGTTTTCTTTTCATCTCATCTGTTACTTTGTATTACAGAACTTTTTATGACTATTAAGTAAGCAGGAAAAGGTAGAACTTGCTGGATTTAGTATCAATTTAAAAAATTAATATTCAGATAAGACAAATCTGGTTAGACACTCAATAGAAACCGTCATCCAACCAATATCATTTGGCAGCATGCTGTGCTCGGGTTGATCAAACATTGGGAAAAGTGGTGATTAATGAATAAGTACTTCTCTCAATGTTGGGCAATAATCACCAAAAAAGTCTGAAATTTCAAGAAACAAGCATGAATGCCGTTGAACACAAACTAAAGGATCAATTTGTCATGAACTTACATTGCAAATTCGAACACACATTAAAACCCTATCTAAGGAGAAATAAAAAAAAAAAAAAGATACGGTGTAAATGTTGAAATTTTCAGCCCTCATTGGTGCCCTCTGTATACCTTATAAATGCATACATACATAGCCAGCCAGCCAGCCAGCCAGCCAGCCAGCCAGACCAACTTGATAACTGAAAAAACCTTTATAGACAATTTTGGTTGGTGGTTTATAATGCAAACAATGAATATTACCAACACATTTTATTATTCTGATATTCAGGGTAAATATTCTTCAGCTTGCCAGTCTTTTTGTATAAATTACAACAAATTCAAGTTACTTGGATTCAGTAAATTGTTTCACTGTCAAAACATTAATATTTGCAAAATTGTGGGCAGAGCCATTTTCTTATATCTTAATAAAAAGCCACAAAAACAGAACCAGTCACAGGTTGTACAAAAAAAGTCAGATAAGCTCCTTCAATAATCCAGTGTATAAGCAATCCTGTAGAATTCAATCCAGTTATCAGTGACTAATATTCAAGAAGTTCAGATAAAATCTTACTGTAGTAATGAACAGTGTGTTTTTTTTTTCAGTTTTTATATCTGTTAAAATGGACTTTTCCACTCAAAAGGAACAGTTTTGTTGATAAAGATATCTCCTACCATTTACTTGAAACAATGAAGTCTTCCGCTGGGACAAATTCAATAGGAATTCAAGTATATCCATATCTTTTTTTACAGGGGATCAACAAATATTGAAAAACACTTATGATTATAATCAAGTTTTTATTATGAATGGTATTTATCTTAAGTTTAACGTTAATTTTTTATTGTGTATTCAGTGGGGATCATTTGCTTATACAGTATACACCAATTCATAAACTTTTCAACGGACATTGTACAGAAATACAGAAAAGTTTTACATATTATTACTGGTTGTATTTCATTGGAAACCTGAGCCCAAAACACTTAACTTAATAGTTAAATGAGACTGATAGCGCACCGTTATACAAGTAAACAATGCTTGGCACCTTATGTAATTGACTGTATCTATTTCGATAAATAAATATAGAATGACTGGTGCATTTAGCACTATTGAGCATGCTTGTTCCTTAAGTCATGGCTAGTAAGTTCATCCTTCAATGGAAGCTCAAAAAATCTGTCAACAAACATCATAGAATGAAATTTTAAGAGGAAAATTCAACTAAATAACTGCATCAAGCTGAGGATTCATCGATCCGCCAATTGCGCATTGCTTACAGCCTAAAGTTTAACACCAACTAAGTTGTGCCATAAGAGGTTGTTTAACTCTATGAGGTAATCTAAACAATCGAACGATTTTTTTTTCTCTACTTCCATCAATCCTGATGCTAATTCACATTGCTTCCAACCTCTGAAACTGACAGGTGAATGATTCTGGAATGAGATTGGCAGGGAAAAGAATCTTCCTGGGATATGAGGTATCAGACGCAGATTTATCAATAGGACCGAGAACCTTGAAATTGCTTCATTCAGAGCAGCTTTGTCTTTCCCTTGAAGTGCAATGATACTTGTTGTTGCTGTTGTGGATGCTGGCAATATAATATTTCTCTTTTGTTTGCACTTCACATGCAGAATGTTTTGGCAAAAGTTGATAAAAGAAAGGGGAAATCAAAGCAAAATGTGTTTGGTTGAGATAACACTTAAGAAAGTGAAGGCAGCGATGGCATACCGCAAGTCTGAATTATTAGAAGATAATCAATAACAGAATGTATAAAGTTGCTGTCTCTTTATTATTTGTGTGTCCATCAGAAAATTGGCTTCACATTAGATTATCTTACAGTGAGATTTAAAAGCATCCAATAGATTTCAAAAGTTTTATTCTGACATTCTCATACAGCTTCAAAACTTACAGAGTTTTAACCAAAGATTGGAAAAATGTGGAAAATCAAAAACATATTTAAATAAGATTGATTATTGAATATTTTAGTACAAAAATCAGAAATCTTTGCTCCAAATTCTGTGAATTTTGAAGCTGAATAAGAAAGTCATTATAAACTTTTTGAAAATATCATATACTTTTTGTGCTCAATGTGTTAAGCTTTTACTGCCAATGAAGTTCCCAAGTTGGCCCCACAGACTGGCTGACTATGTATGTATCACATAATCAGGCCAAACTAATTGATCTAGAGGGCTGAAATTTTCAACAGTCACTTATCATGTCTCGAAAAAATTTTTTTTTCCTGTTTTTCAATAATTCCCCCCAAACACTTTTTTAGAGGTGAATTCAGTTTCCAATGTAAGTTCATACTAAATTGATCCCTTAGTATGCATCTGTTTGTCGGAATTTTTAGTGATCACTGCCATATAAAAGTTGAGAGAGGTAATTTATTCGTTCATCATCCTCTTTTTCAATTTTTGTAGTTGATTACCCTCAACAATGCATGCTGTCAAGTTGGTTATGTGACAGTTTCTATTGAGTGACTCACCAGACCTGGTTTTCTACTGATTTAGTTTTGGGTCCAACCAAGATATGAGAATACTACATTAAATATATACACACATATATATATATATATATATATATATATATATATATATATATATATATATATATATATATATATATATATATATATATATATATATATGTAGTATATGTATATGTAGTATATATATATATATATATATATATATATATGTAGTATATATATATATATATGTGGTATATATATATGTAGTATATATATATATATATACTACATAAATATATATATATATATATATATATATATACATATATATATATACATATATACATATATATATATATATACATATATATATATATATATATATATATATATATATATATATATATATATATATATATATATATATATATATATATCGATCTATATAATCTTTCCATACTTATTTGTTTTCTTTCTGCTTTCATAATTTGCATTGTAAACAACTATTAAACAAAATTCTCAACATAGGATTTTTTATTTTTCAAGTGACTTTAGCTGGCTGGCTAGCTATGTAAGTATACATAATGCATATAAACTGGAAATAGGATTGTTTAATCCTTATCAAACAAAAAAAAAACAGTTTCCTTGAATCCCCCCTCAATAGATTTTTAGTAGGAAATTCAATTCATGATGTGAGTTTATGCTAAATTGCTTGCTTTGTTTGTGTCTGGTTATATTCGCGCATGTTATTTTAAAATCCAGACTTCTTTCAGTAATCACTGCCCAACAAAAAGCGAGAGAAATGACTTATTCATTGATCACAATTTTTCCAATTTTTTAATTGGTTGCCCCAAACATGACATGCTGATCAAAACATTGGTCATGCGACAGTGTCTATTGAGTGAATAACCATACCTGTTAACTATTTTTCTAAAAGCAAATTCAATCTTCATCCCAAGGTATTTTAAACGTCATCAAATTTTTTGTCAAGCGAAATATATGTCTCATTCAGTTCCGATTTCAATTATGAGTAACTCATGCAGAAATTCTTAAAGTAAACATAGCTTTTCCCACATTGAGTGAAACTAGATTGAGATAATTTAGTAAAATTGTTTTTTCCTATTTATGTATACACACTGACACTAAATTAAGGCAAATTCTCTCTTTCACCAAGATTACAATAAAAGTGGATCATTAAAATCTTATATGTTTTCTATAATGCAAATACTAAACTTGTGTTTATACTAATTATTAGGTTGGTACAAAAATAATTGTAGTTTTTCACGATCAACTTTAAAATGGTATATCTCAGCTTAGAATTAAAGTAATCAATTGAAATGAGAGCGTTTAGAATCTAAACATTTTTGTCAACTAGGAACTAGTCCATTTATTCTGGAAGCATAGAATTCTGAAGTCCTTGAACCGATGAATTCTTCAAAGGCATTTAGATGTGCTTCCTGGTGGTTGAAGACCTTCCCTTGCAGGAAAATTGTTTGAATTTGCCTTTTTTCCCATCTTTGATTTGGCAGCCTCAAATAAGCCAGAATGAATAGTGAAAAGAAAACGTTCAGCTTGAATAAATAGAGTGATATTCACACTTTAAAATGATTTATTACATGAACATATTTAAATAATAGTTTATTCCAAAAATGAGCATCAAAGTTTAAAATAACAAAAACTGCAATCATTTTTGCATCAACCTAACAGGAAAGAATAGAAGGGGCAGCTAAGTCACTCAATAGAAACTGTCACGTGACCAACATCTTTTGTTACCATGCCATGTTAGGGTGATCAATTAAAACGTTGTTAAAAAGGGTGATGATAAGTTTCTTTCCTCTAATTTTGTTCAGCAGTAGTCACTTAAAAGTCCTGAATATTCAAAAGACAATCATGAACACTGCTGAATACAAACTAATTTAGCGTAAATTTATATTGTAAATTGACCCCTTCATGAACCTATTGAGGGGTCCAAAATCGAAAAAAAAGATTTTTCTAACATAATGAAGAGTAAACGATCAATTTTTTTGGCACTAGCTCGATTGGTGCAACCAGTACATGCAATACATACATACATGCATAGTCAGCCAGCCAGCAAGACCAATTTAAAAACTGAAGAAAATTATGTTGACAGCTTTGGTAAAAGTTTTAGTTGATGGTTTCTAATAAACTTAGCATTGCTTTCAATCAATCTATGGCTAATACTTCTGTAATCATATTTCCTAAACAAATATTGTAAGGAGCCTGGAAGTCAGACAATAGATGCCCTAGTTCAATCTTCAATGCCTCTACAAGCCCCTACCTTTAGAAGCCCTTTTCTTTCAAAGCTCCACCTCTAAAAGCCTTTTCCTTTGAAAAAAAAACCTTTATTTAACACTAATATCATAATAAAATGAAATTTCTTTCATATGATTAACACGTTTGCATTCTGACTTAATGCGATAAAATTCTTTGTTCTTATGGTGTAATAATAAAATGTCATTCAAGGTTTATCAGATTTATAGAAAGAGCAGGAAGGAATGCTTTGTGGAAATAGTGTGAGTTGTTTGTTGTGTCGATTTGTCATATAGTCTGTCAGTCAGTAACAGCTATTGCTGCTATAGATGCCAGGTCATCTAAAAAAAACTATCTTTGTAGCTAATCTGATGAAAGTTTATAAAAGAAGCATTAAGGTTACTATATTTCATATCAAAATACATCCTCTGAGGCCATGGTTAGATTTATTAGTATTCTATTATTCATACATGTAAAATGATATGAACAAAGTTGAATTTTCATAAAATGAAATATATTGCAAATTTGTTCATCGAGAAAGAAGCAACTCAGTATTAATAATGCAGAAGGAGATGCATTAGGAACCATCGACCAAAACCGTTAACATTGCTTTATTCTTGGTTTTTAAGTAGGTCTGGATGGCTGGTTAACCTGTTTATGTATGTGTCATACATACAGGCAAGAGGCAAAGATATCAGCATCTACTCGTTATTTTGTCTAGAAAAAACATTTTTTTTTTCTAAATCATCCGTTACAATAGGTTTTAAGAAGGGGTTATTCAATTTGCAATGTAATTCTATGCTAATTTCATCCATTATCCCTTTTGAGTCCAGCAGCATTTATGCTTGCTTATTTTTTTAAAATTTGCGCTTTTTAAGCATCCATTACTCAACAAAAGGTGAGAGAAGTAACTTATTCATTCATCACCCTTTTTTCCAATTTTTCATCGTAAATAAAAATCAGCACACACACACACACACACACAGATGTACGCACATGCACACACACACACATAAACATACCTATACACACCTACATATTTTATAATCCTTTTGAGAAAAAGACTTATATTGCAGTCATCGGTTCTTACTCAAGTGGACATTACAAATTCACTTGAAACAAGATTTTTAAAAAACAAAGAAATGAATCTCTTTGCAAATGATATACTATTTTAAAAACATCCTTTGTTCTTTGTCAAATGTTCAAATTTTTTGTTCAAATTTTCAAAGAATATATTTGTAATGTGAGACCAGGTAAAAAGACAGAGCAAAAACCTCTTGTGAAAGAGTACCGAGATTATCTCTCCCTTCCACTTATGACCAAAAACCTCAAATATGATGTTTTTAAAAAAAACTTCTCTACGGCAACCATTAAGTGAATCACCATAGTATGTCTAGTAATGCTGACACAATTATACAAAAACCCAAAAAGACACCCAAAAATCATTTTTGCAGCTAATAGCATTTTTTTCTAAAAATCAAAAAACATTTTAAAAGGTATATTCATGCACAGCTTGCAAGGTTCTTGGCTAAAATGTGTGTCCAGTAGCACTGACACAAAATTAGAAAAGTCTTTCACCCAAATTTCCCCAAACCAAAAAAAATTGTTTTTAGATGATGTTTATTGAAGTACTCATGTGAATTTGTAAGGTTCTAGGTGTGTTCGGTAATGTTCAAAAAACTAAACAACATGAATAAAAGAAGAAAAATTCCTTAAAATCTAAAAGAAAATAAGTTTCAAAAAATTTCTCAAAATGTTTTTATATGTCTAATGGAGTACTCATGTGAATTTGCAAAGTTTTAAGCCTAACAGTATATCTGGTAGCATTGACACAAGAGTAAAGGAGTCAAGAAAAACCTGCAAAAAATCCATTCAACGTTTTTTTTTTCGATGTCTAAAATCCCAAAAGTCGTTTTTAGAAAATGTCAGGTAGAGTATTCATGCAAATTTGTAAAGTCCAAGGGCTAACTGTGCATCCGAAAGTGTTGATAGAAGATTAAAAGAGTAAACAAAAAAAAAATGAAGCAAAATGGTGCAGAATAAAAAAAGAATAAAGAATTTCAAAATATCCTAAAAGAACGTTTTCGGAAGATTTCCAGTGGAGTGCTTATCAGATTTTGCAAAGTTCTAAGACAAATGATATGTCTGATAGTGCTGACACAAAAAACAAGTGAAAATGGAAGGAAACTTTGCCATTTGTCGGCTTGTTTGGTGGCTAAAGTGATTCAATGAAACAAGGTGAAAACAGATGTGAAAAAGAACCATTCTTCATGCAAATAAGTATGAAGCTATCAACTCTAAGCTATTTTCATATCAGAGGTGACATGATAGAAATGTTTAAGATAGTGTCAGGGTTATAAGACAGATCAGCAGTGGACTTCATTCGTATCTGGAAGGAATCTTGCATGAATTGCAATAAAGCAAAACACTTTTCAGTCTGATTAGCAAACACATAGAACTCTCTGCTGGAATAGGTTGTTACCTTTAAAAACCAACAAGATAAATTTGGAGGGAATCAGATTTTACATAATTATTATGAGGCGGAACTTGAAATAACAACTGGAAGTGACAGAGCGCACAGTTTAAAATCTGTGAGTCCAGTGGATAAAATCCATCAGGAGCAGGGCTAGCCTTAAAATCTGCTGGGTCCCATTGGAGACATTTATTGCGGAGCCTCTGCTTAACAATTGTAGGATCTTAAAAATATAAATGAACTGTATATCTCTGTAGCACAACAGAAAGCAATCAGAATGTGCGTTTGAAAATTTCACAGAAATAAAATTTTATGCTCTCTTCGAATTGATCGAAATTATTTAATTCAAGCAAAACTAAAAGAATTCAAAATAAAAACCGTGTAAACAAACACAACTTACTATTTAGAACTTCAGAGGAAAAATTAAAATCGTGATTCTCTGTAAAACCTGCAATGTGGTGCAAGGTGTATGTTGTGATGTATTGTTGTGTGTATTCAACAATATATCCAAGTGTGGGGAAGCCTTACCTAGGGAACCCAACTGGACACAATTGGCTTAAGGCCGACCCTGATCAGAAGCCTAACTGGAAGAAGTCTGTAAGTATCCTTAAGTAAGCATTTACAATAATCCTTTGTTGCCTATATTTCCCATTTTAGCCCTTCTATCCACTGAATGCATTCTACTACATCCATAGTAAGCATAACAACAGACACAAACACACACACACACACACACATATATATACATATATATGTATATATATATATATATATATGTATATTTATACATATCTATATACATATATATATATATATATATATGTATATTTATACATATATACATATATATATATATATATTCAAATACATGACTATATATATATATATATATATATATAGTCATGTACTTGAATCCTTAGTTTTTATTTCTTGTATACTAATGGATTGAATGTTGTACCTTCCATTTGATTCAGTGTAATCCCAGCTTCTTGACACAGAAGGACCAATTCAAAAAGGAAGAAATGATAAGTAAATATACTTACTGCCATAAGGTGCTATCAGATACATCTCCTGAAGGATCATGGTCTCGTGTGAGCACAAATATCACCTGCAATGAAAAAGACAAAAAAATGAACAATGAAAATCATAAGCAAAAGGTTATTATACAGAACCAATTTTTAAGAAATGTATATTAAGAGTTAAAAGGTCAGAGGAACAATCTAAACACTTCAAAAGAAGGAAGACATAAAACAATGGACTAAATTGTGAGTTGATAAAGCATGAAGAAATATAAATGTTTTTAAATAAATAAATATGTTTGTTATTACTAAAATTCCTGTGATTAGTTGATACATATTGGACAGAAATAACTACACATACCCATATAACATATCGGATCACCATGCATGTTTGTGTATGGGTGTGTCACTCTGGGCACTCCCGGTCATATTTTTAGGATTAAAACCTTGGACAATTTCATGAGTACATCACTAGGCACCATTTTCCCAAAAGTTCTTTTGGGGGTCCCAATGGTCGTTTTGGACCAACAATGCCCTTATCTTGAGGAATTTTTTTTTCTAAATTATTTTTGATAAAAATATCTATTTTTCTCAGGTGATTTTACATAATCTTTTAGATAATCAGTTTTAGTATATGTGCGAGCTATAGTGATTCATTTATATAAGGCACACGTATATCTAATCCTTTGAATCAATTCAAAATGACAAACCCTGATGCCTCATCAGGTTTGATGATAAGGATCTGTTGATAGTCTCAAAGGGATTTTATAGGTAGGAAATACTCTCTGTGCATGTTGAAGTCAGTGTGATCAATAGATGAGCCAGGGGATGGAAGGTCTAGACACCCCCTCAACTTTTTCAAACATGACCTCATGATTTGTAAAGAATTGAAGAAAAAACTTTGAGATGATGGTATGATGAGGCAAGTCGAGCAGGAAGACAGAAATAAAGAAAGAAAAATTCTAGATTGTTACACTTCACCAGAAGGTTACATTTTGACAAAACTTAAATACATAAGTTGCAAACCAGTTTTGCCAATTTAGCACTTTTCATGTTGAATTTAGCAAACATCACTATTTTAAACACATTTTAGCATCATTTCTTGGCCTTTTTGATTATTCTTAGCTACTTTCACCTTTTTTTTTATCAATCTATCATTTTTAACCATTTAGATGGTCATAAAATGGCTAAGAAAGTTTTTAGTGCATTTTTCATACTTTTTCAAGGTTGATTTAGCACAAAAGCATTTTTCAA
The DNA here is from genome assembly GCA_963457665.1 of Thysanoteuthis rhombus. Taxonomy (NCBI): domain Eukaryota; kingdom Metazoa; phylum Mollusca; class Cephalopoda; order Oegopsida; family Thysanoteuthidae; genus Thysanoteuthis; species Thysanoteuthis major. Next base: position 39,842,311 of record OY735219.1, on the reverse strand, counting down.
GTTGGAAACATTGCCTGACCCATCCCAAAGTTTTTTTTGTAAGACTCCACTGCTGTAATCCACAGAAAACATGTGCCAGATCACTTGAGCTGGCTTTTAGTGACCTAAGTTCTTCATCTGAAACTGGATAATGCCTGGTGAGTTGAGAAAACAACATTTCAATTCCAGTGAACAATTCTTCTCAGTATATATATCTGAAACATACCCTTCTGAGCCATGCTCTAATAAAAATTCCTCGGTTTAGGGGAGGAAGTAATCCGTGAGATTCAAGATACATTTCCTTACATCACTCAAGATGCCTCAGTAACGTTTACGAACGTGTAAGCCTACATTATTACGATGTTTATGTCTGTTTTTCAGTTCTTTGATCAATTTCAGAAATGTCGACACAAACATATTGTATACATATTTATACATATATATATATATATATATATATATATATATATATATATATATATATATGATCAACTGTACAAGGGGCACTGATCAAATAAATGATCTGAAAGATGATGGTAGTCCAAAAATGTTTGGGGAACACTGATTTAGACATGCAAAAGAAATAAGGGTAATTGTGACCTTCCCTGTTTAAAAATGTCTGCCTCTCCAGCGTCCGAGTGATAGCAAATTCAAAGTCAAGAAAGCAGATGACAAATTTGAAATGAATGAAAAACATGTTCTTTAACAAGAAAAAAGAAATCAGGTACCTGAATATGGTAGGTCTACTGCATCTATTGTCCCATTGCAAGTACCAAGAGATTTTTCATCTGATCTGGAAATTACATTCAAGGAGTTTACACGCTAACCTTAAACCTAACTACCACACTAACCCCAAACCTAAATAGAAAGTACCATTGGGATACTCCTGTTAGAATGTTTTGTAACTCATAAAACCCTTCAATAAAACAACATAATGACTGAATAGTTCCAATTTCAGCTATTGTTACCTTTCCTGTTTCAAAATATACTCATGTAAACCAAACCTAATGTACTAATATTAAAAGATTGTGTTACTACTCATGTACAATGAACATGTTGAAAATGAATGCATGATAATTAAGAATCAAAAACACAAAGCTGGAGGAAGAAGACCACTATATTTATTCAGGATAATGAATCTTCATGAAATCCTCAAAAGAAGAAATCAAGCGAAAAACCACTCTTGGTTGGCAAGCCTTTGACAAAGCAAGCTCAACCTCCAAGAACAAAAAAATTCCATTGGTTCTAAAAAGAGGGGCATACAACCAATGCATCTTCCCAATAATTACCTATGGAGTTGAAAAATGGAATCTAAGTAAAAGATTGACCCTCAAACTGAGAACCATGCGATATCCAAATGAGAGAATGATGCTCAACGTCACATGGAGAGATCACAAGACAGAACAGTATACTAGGGAAAAATCATAGGAACCATCCAGACACTCAAATGGTAACGGGCTGATCATGTTGCAAGAATGGTAGACAACTGATGGACATTACAACTCACAACATGGATCCCCAAATATCAAATGCAAAACTGGGGTCAGCAGGATATGATATACGAACTGGACAGGTTCAGAAAATATTGGCTCTTCAACATCCACTATAGAGAGGTCTAGCGAACCCTAAGTGAGGTTTATGTCAAATGAGTGACAATAAAATCAGATGATGATCACTAAGATATATTCTGAATATATCCTTTTACCCTACCCCTGCTACCATTCCTCAATCTCATTCATTTCCTACACACACAAGCTGAATATATATATATATATATAAAGTCATGCACTTAAATCCTTAGTTTTCATTTCTTCATATTAATAGCAGTAAGAGATAAAATTGACAATGAAGTAATGAATTTTTCATTCTTTTTACCCAAAATTTGTCTGAATATCAACAAAGTGAGGAAAAGAAAATGTTGATGGTCAGGAAATATAATAATTTAAAGATAATTCATTAGGAAGCAAACAAATGGGCTTAGATCAAGCTTAAAGCTTAAGAGCTCAAATGATTAAAGAAATAAGCATCATGCAAGGATCGGATTCATGTCCACCTTGGAAGCAGCCTTATGTGAAGGCTCTGCTCTTACCAACTGTGCTAACAATGCGCTCATGGCAAGGCTTGAATTCAACACATGCTTACAAGGCTCATTTCTTTTTTTGACAATCTTTGGACATTTATATTGTTCCTATGCTGACAGTATGAAATATCAGTAAATAGAAAATCTATATACAACTGAATGTGATAAGTATAAATTGTTCCTTTACTGATGGTCTGTGAATGTGACAGAATTAGAGGCATAACTGTTTCACTAAATGCTGGAGGGGACCCTTAAGGAGCCAGGCTGCTGCAGAGGCCCCTAATCTCTATCTATATAACGCTACTGAGTTTGAATCAGAAGATTTATATCTCAGGCTAGTTGGACACTAAGTATCAATAACCCTCCTGATGAAAACAAAAATGTTTTCTTATCATATATAACAAAAACTAGCTAAGATTTATCAGATAATTTCAATGTAATACTGACTTACAGAGGCCTGATATTTGTATTTGTAAATAATGTTTAAGAATAGGGAAAAATCCTCTTATTTTCTTCTAAGGTTTTCTGCTGTTATTTTGTTTTTCTTACCATGATACCATAATGTTCTTTTTTCTGCTAAAAATAAATCAAATTTTTATCTTGGAGAAACTGTAGATATATGTCCATAAAGCTGGCTCGTAGATTAATGTAAACTAAATTTTGTATTCAGAATCATAAATGTAATAAGAGTTGCATTTGTCACACTTATAGTATCAGCAGCAGACATCAGTCTCTCTCCCTTCCTATCCTCTCATTAAATTATCATTTTCTTGTTTCCTCCCCTATCTCTTCTCCTCCCTGTTATTAAACTACTTTTTTTCACTCTTCTCTCATTTCTTGAGTTCTTACTCTCTTTTTGAATTACCTTTCTTTTCTCCCGTCCTATCCTTTCATTAGATTACCTCTCTTTTCTCCTCTCTTCCTTCCTACACTTGTCTTAACAGTTCCAGTGCTTTCCATGGAGATTTTTGTAGATAGCAATCCTGGGTCACAACAGCTAAATGTGAACATCTTCGTTTTTCTTTAATTTACTTTCTATACAGATATAACTATATATAACTACAGCCAACCCTCATTAAAACAGACCCCATTAAGCCCGATATCTGATAAAACAGTCAAAATCTGAGTTAAGTGACTGGAAAGAACATCATAGTATCATAACTGGACTGCTTCAAAATTACTACTTCACATTTTGAAGTAAACAAACTTATAATGGTTTATGGATTTTTAGAGAAATTAGATCTTAATTGCTTAGAGCTGGATTAATTAACCTCATTATAAGTTAAATAATTTCATGAAACATATATATATGTTTTGCATAATCATATGATGTATCATGTTCAATGTATAATGTTATTCACAACTCTCATAAACCTCTGGCAAAGAGCAACATGTGTCAATATGAATATCTATAACTTAAAATCTGTTGATTCTATCAAAATAATCTTTGTAGTATTAATAGAAGAAAAATCGTCGAAAATAATATTATGGCAGAATCAATAAAGTTTTAGTCAAAACCCAAAGTACATACAAGTATTTCTATTGATATTCGAACCATCCTCATCTTGGTTGTTTTTTATACAACGTTTCGGCCATTGCACTCTACGGCCTTCGTCAGGTATCATCTGGTAGATGTGGGGAAATAACGAACCGAACACTTTATTTATCTGACGGGGGTATATTGACTGTACTACCCTCTTAGCATTAGTAGTATTGTTGTACTGTCTTGCACTAGGATCGAACCTTTTCAGTAATTTGTCTGATGCTGTAATCACTGCGCTATGTGTCCATGCAAGTATTTTTTCATTTTTTTCATGATTACCTTCATGTTATTTTCTTGCAGCTAAAACCAAAATTAAACTTTCAAAGAAGATATTGAATTGTAGCAATATGTTTTTAATGAGTGTGGAGATAATCCAAGAAAGTCGCTCGTGTATATACTTTCCAATATTGTATATGTTGGTAAAATGATGATTGAAAGATGAAGAGAAATTCGAGAGGAAGAAATCCTGATCCTGATTCCATCCTGACCCCACCTCTCACTAACCCTCCTTATCTCAAACCAATCTGATACTCATAGACACAGATACAAACACCTGCTGGCCCTTCTTCTCTTAGACCCTTCTTTATTTCAGACCAAACCTGATTCTCACCTATACAGATGAATCACCTCCCTTCCCACTCCTACTAAACAACCCACAACACAGAAAACTCCTCACTTCATTCATCAAATCTCAAATGTGTAAAAAGCACACCTTTTTACCTGTAATCACTTCTAATTTCTCAAAAAAGGTGGCGGGCAAAAATTGAAATGCATCAGGACATGCCCATGTGATAATAAAAATTTTTTCGAGATGGAACACCTGTTTTTTCTCTTGAATTTTTCTCCACCTCCAAAAAATGTCTTTTTATGAACATTCTGTTGGATCACCTTACATCCAAATGGCAAACAATTTTGTGTATATATATATATTGGATGGGATAATGGAAAGTCTATAGTCACACTGAAGAGATGTAATACATCGAAACAGCTGTCTGTGGATGACACAATAATTAATGGTCCTCTATTCAGGGTCGAGCACTTTTCAAGTGAGGTAACTCATCCACTGTAAGCTTATGCAATGCTTTTCTATAGGAATTGAGCACTCTGGTGGATGAGGGATTTCTGTGTAATTTAAATATAACACTTAAATTCTGCCTTACTGCCTGTCCAGTTCCGTAGTCCAGAGGTAGGATAATGGTCTACGGGTCTGAAGTGAAGGTTTCAATTCTGCCTCGCAGTACTGGATGGGATAATGGAAAGTTTATAGCCACACTGAAGAGATGTAATACATCGAAACAGCTGTCTGTAGATGACACAATAATATATATATATATATATATATATATATATATATATATATATATATATATAAACCCTCACCATGATTTAACTAGGACATTTGGCTAAAATGGACACCTCCAACCCAACTATTAATCCATTTTAATGAAGGTTCAGCGTATATGATCCAGTTTTTTTATCTCATCAGTGGTCCCAAGGAAACAAGTAGCACAATAGAGAGTGATCATCCCCATCAGCCTTTTAGCGGCCATTGTTAGATCCAGACATAGACCTTGCCAAAGATTTGCCAAACCTCTCTATCTATGTACTTTTGTGAGCTTGTCTAGTTCGTCTCACCATCTTTTTTTTTGGTGGCCATAGTTCCCATTTGATCTCTTGGGATACACATTGTGTGTCATGATGTTCAACAGTTTCTGACATCCTAAAACATCATTGGCCCATTGCCATTTGAGTTTCTAATGGATTCTCTGATATCTCTGACTCCTGTTGGTTTTCTTATATGATATGCTGTCTTCTGATCTCTCCATGTGATTTTGAACATGATTTTCTCCTGTGCATGTAGCATGGTTCTCGTTTTAAATCCAAATTTTTTGTTTGGTTCCATAAAATTGATCATCATTTGACTATAGAACTAAATGTCAATAAAGCTCTTCATCTTGGAAATAATAGGAAAGCATATTTTGAGTGAACTCTCTTGCCATCAAGTTAAAGCATTAGGATATGAAGCAGACTTTTGTATTTAATCTTGAGAAATGCATTAAGACAAATATTGACAGATAACCCTTGTATTGTGATGTGACATGGAATGAAAAGGTCTGGTTGGTCCCTCAATAGGAACTGTCACATGATCAACATCTTTTGGCAGCATGCCATGTTGGGAGTGATAAATTGAAAGATTGGAAAGAAAGGGTAAGCAATGAATGTTACTTCTCTCACCTTTTTGGGGGTAGTGATCCGTAAAAAAGTTTGAATTTCCCCAAAACATGTGTGATACAAACTGAGGAATCAATTCAGCATAAACTTACATTGCAAATTGAATCCCCCACTAAAAACCTTTTTTGGAGGAGGGCATATTTAAAAAAAAAACAAAAACACTTCTAGCCCTCTAGCTCCATTAGTGAAGCTTGTACACAGGATTCATACATACTTATATACAGACATGGAGAGCAGGTCAGACAGACCAGCTTAAAAACTAAAGAAACCTATGTTGATAGGTTTTTGGTGACAGTTTTTGTTGGCAGTTACTAAAACTATTGGAACAATTCTTCCCAAGTGATAATTGATTGCACATCCATTTGTAAAGGAAGTGTATTGTCAGGAGAATGAGATAAGTGTAGCACAGTGGCACCTTTCATCGTAAAGGCTCTTATAACGGAATTTCACTTAGCGAGAGGTTCCAATTGCCAAAAAAGAAATCTCTCAGTGAAAAATTTTCAGTTAACAAGGAAAAAAAGCTGTGAAATTACATAAAATTATCCAGAACCATCCAGATTTCATTTATAATTATCTAGATTCATATCTAGTATCCAGGTGATTATTTTCAGACATATGATAAGATTATCTATTAATCACTTTATTTACAAGTCTATTTGTATTTATACATCATTTAGAAAGTAATTATTACATCAAAATTATTTACAACATTATTGGTGAGGTTTTAGGGGTCCAATGTTTTAATTTAGAAAGAATTATGGAAATCCCATTTATCTAATTATTCTTATAAAGAGATGTCTTGTGGAACGGATAGTCCTCGTTGAGAGATGTATCACTGTGTTGAGATTACAAACTGATACCATTCATATTCTTATTGATGATAATAGACAAGGACACATTTTTTTCAAACCCAAGAGTTGATTTTGTTTTCATATCATAACAAGTTTACCTCACCAAAAAGAGATGAGTCATACACATAAAAAAAATGATGTACACAAAAACTGGTGATGGGATAAACAACAAAAAAATATCAGTGTCAAATTTCTTCGATATGATGAATAAAATAGAAAAGAATAGAATATGATGTATTTTATTTCCCCGAACAAACAATAACAAATCAATTTTTGAGTGTCTAAACCATGTTCCCTGTAGTATTTTGTTTGTTTCAAAGTTAAAAGGCATTTTCTTTTTTATAAACATTGAATTTGTAATGAATAGAGGAGTTGAAATGGGATACGGTTTTGGAATAATTCTGTATGGAGAAACAAAGTCCGTTTTGTTTACCTTTCAGATTTTAATGAAGCAAGGGAGTTTGTCTCTATCACAGCCAAGCTTGTTTTCTTGTTTTCATGATGACATTCAATAAAACATTCTAGACACATATTTCAATTAACTAAGATCAATATCTCTTTTATTTTCAGCTTCAAAGTTCAAACTTTTCATCTCATTCTTCCTTGAGTTTCATTTTATACAAAATCTATTTTAAAGATTTCCCAAATGATTGAACCCCTCCATGTTGTTTATGTTGTTAACAAAATGTTCCAACCAATCCAATCAACAGCCTCCTTCAGGTGTACTATCCGAATGTGACATAGGTAAGTAGAATTTTCCCAATGTTATAAAGTTGGATTTGGATGACGCCCTTTTTTATCCTTTCCTTGTTAGGCCTGGATTTTCATACCTTGTCCACCTTGAGCATAGGAAACCACATCAGGTTGAATTCTGACTCATATAATCAGTTGACATGTTAATGCTGATTACCTCTTTGATTTTTCTCAGTTTCCCACAACATTCCCTGTCTATGATACAGATCTCCTCCAAGAGGGGATAGCGTTTACCTTTCTCTCTCCAGGTATGATAAGCCATCCCAGACCTTTCTGTTTCCCTTTTGATTATGACTTCTTTCTGCTTCTCGAGTTGAATTTTAAGAGGTCAGCCAGTGTCTCCATAATTACAAGAAATAAAGTAAATACAGTTATTAGTCAGACTCTTCTCTCGTGGAAGACTTACTTTAGTGAGCAAATTTCGGAGTGTGTGATAACTATTGAAAGTGACCTGTATGTTGTGGCTCCTACAAGCTTTCTGTATCACTTCTGGAACACACCTAACATGAAGAATGTGGAAAATTGAAATGAAGGAGGAACCATTCATGGTATATTTAGTATTCCCCATACCCTTTTCCTTTGTGAAGATGACATTGGATAGGTGGCCATTTCTTCTGAGTGCCTGGCCTTTATTTTCTAACTCCTCTTTCTCTATATTCTGGTCGCAACTGATAATTGCTGCTCGGCTCTTCTAACAGCAGACCAACCTGTTTTCACACAGAAGGGCTGGTCTAAATTAGAATTCAGGTATCACCCTATATGTATCGGTTTCTTGAATATTGTGGTGTTATCAACACTTTCCATGCGTGTTACTGGGTACCTCCAGAAAATGAAGTCGGTTGTTTTCTTTTTTTCTCCTTTGTGAACCATATCAATTGAGTTCACATAATCAAAAAATACCTGTACATCAACTTTGTATGGCCAGGGTATAAATATGTCATCCACATATCTAAGCCAGACTGACAGTTTCAATGATGATGAGCTTAAGGCAAAATCTTCGAAAAATTCCACATATATATTGGGAATAACCAGAGAATACCCATTGCCAAGTGTTGATCCTGCTGATACATATTCGGACCCAAAAATGTATAGTCCGTACACAAAGTGTTAACATTTCCAATAAGTTATTAATGGGTATACTGGTGCGGTCCTTTAGAACACTGTCATTTACTAGTCTGTCTCTTAATATGAGCAGGGCTTCCACTGATGGAATTTTGTTTAAGAAGTTGACCACATCAAAGTACATCATTATTGATGAGGCAATGGGCACCCCTCTAATCAGTTCCACAAAATGGTCTGAGTTCTTTACACATGTTGTTCTACACGACTGGTTTTAAAGTATCAGCCACGAAGCGATTTAATGAATGACATGCTGAGTTGAAGGGGAGAGCTCTAGTCTGGGAAGTTTGAGAGATTATTGCAGACAAGAATATTCAATACTGACAGATTCAGTGAGCTTCCAAGCGCATCTTGGATGGGCATCTGTATTTCATAGATTTAAATGTATACAACATTGTCTTTGATCATGACAACTCTGGTTATTGTTCCAAGTCTGGCACATATCTTCATTGTATTTTCTAACAAGCGTTTGAAATAATTTCACACTGATTTTTAAGAATTCTGGAAATGTACTCAGTATTTGCATAGTCAATTGGACATGTATCTGTGGTTGAAATATGCTGAGGAGAAAAGATGTTTAATTAAATAACCATAGCCATCAGAGATGGTGGAAGAAAGAGTTCTATCCTTTTTATATGTGCATGAGTTCATGCGTTTATTTGTGTGTTCCAGCGCTCCTATCAAAACAATTCAGTCCACAAATTCAAATATTGGCATCAGTACTCCACTACAACCCTTCTAAAAATATTTTGTCAATTTTTGGAAAAAAAACGCTTTTGGGGGGCTTTATTTTGATGGGTTAATTGATAACGTTTGGATTCTCCAGAATCTAGATTTTTCCTGTTGTTTTTTCACTTTAGATGTTTTTAACTGGGAAATGCCAGTGATGTCATGACTAGAATTCATCTTGACCATATTTATTCTTTGACGGGATTTTTTCATGACTTCAAAATTTGATGCTATGGCAGTTCAATTATTGGCTGTGATGGTGAGTTCTTTCAGTTTTAGTTCATGAATAAAGAAACATAAAATGATATTTGAACATACATGCCTATGATTAAGAAAAACTGTTTACTATAAAATTGAGAATTGTTCATGATAGAAGAGGAAAAGAAAGAGAAATAAGAGTATTAATAAGTCTGGTTAGTGCCTCAATAGAAAATGTCAAGTAACCAATGTCTTTTCGCAGCATGCCATGTTGGGCATGATCAATTAGAAAAATTAGAAAAGGGGGTGATCAATGAATAAGTTTCTTCTCTCATCTTTTGTAAAGTAGTGATCACTAAAAAATGCCTTGATTTTCAAAAAACAAGTGGACACAAACTAAGCATAGCATAAAATTACACTGTAAACTGAATCCATACAGTAAGAATGTATTTAGAGAGGGAATTTTAAAAAAGAGAAAAAAACTTTTTTAGACATATGGAGTAATTGTTTAGATTTTCAACTCTCTAGTTTCATTGGTGCAACCAGTACACCTGATACATACTAACATAACCAGCCAGCCAGACCAACTTGAAAACTGAAAGAAACCGATGTTGACAGATTCGGGTGATGGTTTCTAAAAATTTTTGCATAAAATAACGATGCCAGTAAAATAATGATACCTTTATTTTGTAAAAAAATTATATTTCTATACATAAAAATATTTGAATGAAGGAAGACAATTCAGGTAAAAAATTTTGCTCAGACCGATTGATTTACAGTTGTGAGTGAAACAACAATAACAATCAGAAAATAAAGAAATTAGCCCTGGCTGGAATTCAAACCAATGCCCATTTCCATGGGAGCATCTAAGTAGCCTAGGTATGTGTTAACCAATTGGGACCCTGACAGAAGGCACATTCCTTCCTCTCTTTGCTCGCTTTCTTGTTTTGTTTTTGTGCTCTGTTAGTAAGTACCATATGGATATTAGTATCCAACAATGTAAATGAAAGAAGACAGTTTTGGAAATAAATTTTACTTGGACCATATTATTTATGGTAGTGAGCAAAATGAGAGATCATTGCTGTTGTTTCACTCACTACTGTAAATAATGGGTCTTTTGGTAGGATACTATTTTAGAGATGATCAAAAAATTTGGAAAAAGAATGATCAATGAATAAATTCATTTTTTTTTGCCTCAGTTGGGCAGTGATCACTAGAGAAAACTTTGAAATCTTCAGGAAACAAGAATGAACACAAATTAAGGGATCAATTTAGGATGAACTTACATTGCAAACTGAATCCCCACTATGAACTAATTGGAAAAATTCTTAGAAAACAAAAAAAAATTTTTTTCTTTATATAACATAGAGTAAATGTTTAAATTTTCAGCCCTCTAACACCATCAGTGTAGCCTGTATGCATGATCCATATATAACATATATAGGCAACTAGTCAGACGAGCTTAAAAAAACGGAAGAAAACTTTGTTGATAAGTTTTGATATCAGTTTTGACAAAATACACAAAAATCAGAACATTATTATCAGATAGAGACCTCACATTATTCTTGTTAAGTCACAAATTGGACTGGAAATTGCATTAGTCTTCAAAGCATTTTTATCATTTTGTCTCTGAAATAATTCCTTTAGATTTTTTGTGGAACATTGATTCACATTGCTGTTGGAGTATGAAGTATGTTTCACATGTTAGTGTTGATAAAGTGCGTCACAGAGCCATATGGCTCAAACTGCATTCCCTGCTATTTACTTACAGCTGGAGGTAAAAGTGGGTTCATTCTTTTCCCAAGGGGAAATGAATGAATTCTTTGAGGAATGAATAAATGTAAGCAGCCTTGTCTTAAAACTTTAACTTGATGTACTGAGTCTGTTTCTTATTCCTGTATCCACAGCTTTTGGCAGGTAAAAATCTCACCTTGATCCACCATTTGGCTGTGTTAAATTAACTGATCAACAAACTGAAATTAGATCATCATAATACAGATTTTCTTTTAGAAAATGCCAATATAGGTTTCTTCAGTTTTAAAGTTGGTCTGGCTGGCTGCCTAGTTGGTTGGCTATGTAAGTATCACCTGAACTGGCCACATCGATAGAGCTAAAAGGATGAAAATTTAATCATTTTCTCCCTAATATTTAGGGAAAAAACTTTTTTTTATTTTTTAAAATTCTTCCTCAAATCCATTTTTTAGAGGGGTGTTCAGTTTGCAATTTTAGATTATGCTATAATCCCTTAGTTTGTATCTGCTTGTTTCCTGCACCAATAGAGCTAAGGGGATGAAAATATAAATATTTATTCCTTATTTTATCTATAAAAAAAAATTTTCCTATTTATTCTCACTATAAGTAGGTTCTTATGGGGATTCAATTTGCAATTCAAGTTTATGCTAAATTGATCATTTAGTTTGTGTCTGCTTGTTATTTTGAAAATTCATACTTTTTTTAATGATCACTGCCCAACAAAAGGCAAGAGAATTCATGTAATTCGTTCACCCCATTTTCCAATTTTTTGTTATTGATCACCCCAACATACCATGCTGCCAAAAGACGTTAGTCATGTGATAGTTTCTATTAAGTGACTAACCAGACCTTTTTTCATTTCTTCCATTTGATTCCTTTGGTGTCTTTTGTTTCACACTTTCTTCCTATTCTTGAATCATTCTGTATCTTCCTGTCTATACCGGGCAAAACTTCTTGAAAACAACCATTACTTCTTTACACTTAGTATCTTATCACATAGCTTCAGGTCATGTCTGAGACTTTTCCTCCATTTTTTTGTCAACAGAAAAAAAAAAAATCCATCAAAATCTTGAATTTCAAATCGTATTCTTGTTTGATTTTATTCTTCAATCACAGTATTTAGCAAAAATATGGTGATCAACAAAGACCATTATTTCAAAATTATTCAAAATCATTGGCCAAAACTGTCAAAATAAGTTTCTCTAGTTTTTAATTTCTGGATCGTTATGTACGTGTCATGCATAGGGGCCATTTCAATGAAGCTAGCAGGCTGAAAATTAAAACTATTACTCCCTATTATGTCTACCAAAGAACAATTTCTTTTTTTTTTTAACCCTCCCCTAGTTTTTTTTTATAAGGTTTCATTTGCAAGGTAATTTCATGTTAAACTGTTCAATTTATTTTATCTCGCAGCACACACACTAATTCTCTTCAAAATTCAAATGGCGAGAGTAGTAACCTATTCCTCGATCACCACTTTTTCAAATTCTTAGTTGATCACCACACCCAACATGGCATGCTGCCAAAAGACATTGGGCACATGATGGTTTCTATTGAGTGCCCAACCAAACCTATTTCTCTTACTTTTTTCTTACTGACAGAAAAATTATAATATTCAAATAAAAATAATCTTTATTTTCAAATATTTGAGACACAGCGACACTTTCATGCTTTCAATCATCTATGATTACCATTATCATAAATCTTTTAAAGATTAAATGTCAGTTGTCACATAATTATAAATGTGTGGATAACTATATTTAAATTCTGATGGACTTCATAAATCTATGGCTTAAAGGTTATCAATGTGCCACTTCTCTCATCTTGAAACAAAACACCCGTCAAATAATTCTATAAATTCCAGGATTTACATTTGCCGAAGGTAAAATCTTTGACAAAGCATTATCACAAAGAGTGTCATAGTTGGAGCATGATTTGTCAAATTACAGAAGTTTCAAACAATATTCAATTTTGGAGGAAATATTCACGATTGCAAAATAACGTAATTGTCAACAATGATTTTTAATTTTGACTAGTTTCAATCTTCATCTTGATTTTTAGTTGCTTTTTATCACAACTTTTGACTTTGACTATCATCCAACAAATCAATAGCATTATTGAAAATAAAGAGTGAATCTACAGCGTGAATCAAACTCAGACCCTTTAACCTGAGGGAGTTCAGTATAAACTTGGCTGCTTTTAACCATGTTAACTATGTTCCATAGTTTGGAGAAAAAAAACAAAAAAACTTTTGTATTAAGGACTAATAGTTTTATATTGAACTCTAAAAGGTATACATTGCTGGAGTCTTCTGTAGAGGGAACCATATTTGCTGGACTCATTTATTTAGAAACTTGTTTAAACTTATTCATCAAACTATTGTAGCCCCACAAATGGCCTGACCAACCAGCCAAGTGGGCCACCGATTTTCCTCTCTTTGCTCATCAGTGTGTCTATCTATGAGTCTCCGGATTCTTGGTTGCATTCTGCAGGCTGTAATCTTGAAAATTTGCATGAGCACACCACTAAGCACCATCTTTGAAGACGATTAGTTCTGGGATGACACTCGCGGGCTACAGTGATTCATTTATATGAGGCACGGATAATTACTTGTTGATTTTACCAAAATTTCAAAGGCAGAAAATTTCAATCAGTAGTTATTCCTCTGGTTATTAACATCTAAATTTTCTTCTATAACTCAAACCATCCGATAATATTCAATGTGAGCGTCTTTTAGTCACTGGCAGGAGATTTATGCAAGATACTTCATTGTTAAGAGGAACCAAAATGCTATGGATGAGACGATCAATATGAAAGCAAAAAAATATGGCGGAAAGGAAATCAGAGAAATATGAAAACAAGCCTGAAAGTCAGACCATAGGTGTACAAGTTCTGACCCTTGCAGTTTTAGACAAAAGATATAAATGGAGTGGGAAGAAATGAAAGTTTTTTTCAGTATCTCAGCCTGTCACTCAGTCAGTACTATCATCATCAGTCCTTCAATGTCCGTCGTTGGACATAAACCTTCCCCATGATCTATCATGGGCGTCACAGAGCCAGTATTTTCTGAATTTGTCTAGTTCATCTCTCCATCTTTTTTTTTGTTGGCCTCGGTTCTGTATTTGGTCTCTGGGGTCCATGTTGTAAGTCATGATGTCCATCGGTTGTCTTACATTCTGGCAACATGACCAGCCCATTGCCATTAGAGTTTTCTGATGGATTCTATGATGTCTCTAACCTCCGTTATGCTTGCAAATCTAAAAATGTATAACTAGAAGGCACTCAGAGAGTGGATACCGCTTCTGTTGCCATGCACTAGCTAAAAACTGAATTAAAATCAGTTCATAAACAGCTACGATGCTGGGGAGGTACCAGTAAAATTCCTTGAACCACCTACCAGTTTGATGAATTCTTCTTCAGCTCACAGCCTAACCATAACAAAATGTCATTGAAATCCATTGCCCACCTTTTGAGTTATTATGAAGATAAACCGAAAAACATAACTGAATACATAGAAATTCATGGGAAAAAATCTCTCTCAATCAAAAATGAATGCATGAATCTGCCCCCAAATTCAGTAAGTTCTTCCTTAGCCCATCGCCCACCCTTCAACAAAATATCATTGAAATTCATTGAGAAATTTTGGAGATATTGCAAGTAGAAGAATGAATGGATACATATCCTTTTTTTCAACCATTGGCAGATGTAAGCTAGGTATAACAAGGAAAAGGACATACTCTGTTCAAAAACTGCAATGTTGTTTACACAATTTTCGACAGCGTTTGTCAACATTTGTTTCTGTAATAAAACTATTTGTTTTCAATTCGGTTTTAAAGCTAATCCTTGTTAAAACATCTAAAAAAAAAAAAATGATTGCATAAAAAATAACACTAATAATATTGTCAAAAATGCAATATGATTCATAGGCAAATGGAAATGCTATATATATATGTATATATATATATATATATATATATATGTATATATATATATATATATATATATATATATATATATATATATATATATATATATGTACATATGGAGTGTATACATAAGTTATAAACACTATACAGTCTGCTTTTTTTCTTTCTATCTTTTTTTACTTCTCTCTTTCTCTCTATCTTCTATTTCTTTTTCCTTTCACATACTTTCTATTTCTATCTTGAAGATTTATCCAAAAAGGGAATTATATGACATAGTGTTACATAAAAAAGAAATATATCGTATCTGTCTATCTTTACCAATGCTATGGAAAAAACAGAAGAACCCTGTCCATTCTCTCATCAGGTTGCTTTATTCCATACAAACACCACCAGCTCATTTAAATCCAGTTTTAACACAACATTTTTCCGATTCTTGGAACTGCCATCCTACTTCACAGTTGAAAATGAGTCATCTGATTAGGGGAAAACTCTTCAGCAGTTTGACATATAGTAAGTAAAAGTGATACATTTGCTTTCAAATTAATGACAAATGTTCAGAATCTAGAGTATAGTCATTAATAAAACAAAGAGGTAAGCTCAATTGAAACCGTCACCTGACTAACATCAATGTGGGGATGATCTATTAAGAAAATTGGAAAAAGGGGTGATCGATGAATAAGTTACTTCTCTCAGATTCTGTTATGTAGTGGTCACAATAAAATTCTGAATTTTCACAAAATGAAGGTGGACACAATATAAGGGATCAATTTAGCAGAAACTTTAATTACAAAATGAACCCATTAAACACCCATTTATGGAATATATCTTAAAACTAAACACATCAGGGAGCAAATATTTCGATTTCCAGTCCTCTAGCTCACTTGATGCAGCTTGTATGCTTGATACATATACAGCCAACCAAACCAATTTAAAAGCCGAAGAAAACTTTGTTGACAATTAAGTTGTCAGTTACTAATTAATTCAAATTTTTCAAAGTATCATTATTCAGGCCTCAATGACTTACCATACTGATAGACTGATGAATACTGACTAATAAAAACTAATTTTTTTCCATTTGTCCTACAAAGTTTCCGGTATGAGACCTATAGGGAACAAATCAGCTATACAATGAGTCAAAAATACTACTTGAAATATTTAAAGTTTATTAGATGAAACAATGTCAGTTATGATTAATTTTTTTACTAGTATTAGAAACTGTCAATGAAAACTGTCAACATAGGTCTATTCTTTTTGAAGTTTGTCAGTCTGGCTGACTTTGTAATGTATGTGAAATACATACAGGCCACTAGAGCTAGAAAATTCAAACATTTACTCCTAATTATGTCTGTAAAAAATTTTTTTTGATTATTCTAAATCCCTCCCAAAATAGGTTTTAGTGGGGAGGTCAATTTACCATCTACGTTTATCCTTAATTAGTCCCTTTAATTGGCTTCCATAAGTTTTTTTCTCAAAATTGTGACTTTTTTAGTTACCTAACAAAAGTCGAGGGAAGTAATAGTTTTATTAATCACCTTCTCAACGATTTTTTGATTGATTATCCCCGAGACGGCATGCAGCCAAGAGATGTTGGTCACTTGATAATTTCTAGTGAATGACTGAACAGACCTGTTTCTTTTATCTTTTCATTTCCTTTTTATCACAAAGATCGTCATTCATTGATAAACAAAGGAGATAGCGGTATATCAGGCATTCAGGGAAAACAAGGAACGGAAGCTTATACAATTTAATTAGAATGACAGCAAACAGTTGGCCTCACTTTGGAAAAGCAGACGCCCAAGGATAAGAAATGTGTATGAATCTCGTTGGATGCTTAATCTTCATTTCGAGTCCACGCTACTTACTAACAATCGTGGTATTTTAAGCTAAGATTTAAGATAAAGAGTTGCTCAATAGAAATTGTCTACTGGCACTATGCCACGTGGGGGGATGATCGATAAGATAAATTGGGAAAAGGGGGGATCAATAAATAAGTTACTTCTCTCTCAATTTAGTTGGCAGGGATCGCTAAAAAAGAAGGAATTTTTTTTAACCAAGCCTGAATGCTGCTGGACACGCAAAATAAGGAATCAATTTAGCATAAACTTACATTGTAAATTGAATCCCTACTGGAAACTTATTCTGAAAAAAAAATCATTACATCAAAAATAAAAAGGAAAAATATCGTCCCGAATTCAATATAATTCTTCGGCAAATGAGAAAAGTATAAATATATATATATATATATATGTAGTGTATCATCATCATCATCATCATCATCAGTCTTTTAACGTCCGTCGTTGGACATAGACCTTCCCCAGGATTTGCCACACTTCTCTATCTTGGGTGTCACGGAGCCAGTACTTCCTGAACTTATCTAGCTCGTCTCTCTATCTAATATTCTGCCGGCCTCAGTTGCGCATGTTATCTCAGGGAATCCATGCCGTGAGTCGTGATGTCCATCAGTTGTCTGCCATTCTCGTAACATGGCCAGCCCACTGCCATTTGAGATTTTTTATGGATTCTATGATGTCCCTTACCCTTGTCTTTTCCTGGGTGTACTGTCCTGTCTTGTGGTCTCTCCATGTAAGGCCCAGCATAATTCTTTCATGTACACGTTGCATGGTTCTCAATTTACGGGTCTGTCTCTGGGTTAGGTTGTAGTGTATACATTAGTTATAAAGACAGTAGAGTCTGCTTTCTTTCTCTCTGTCTTGAACTTACTATTTTTTCATCTCGAGATTTGGTCTTATATAAGGATTGATATGATGTGAAAAAGAAAAAAAAATCTCTTTCTTTGCCCGCCATTGTATATATTGTATCCCTCTATCTTTACCAACACTAAAAAAGAAATATCTCTCTCTACTTCTCTTCAACCACCCCCTATTCAAGTCACTTGATTCCTTGCGAACGCTGCTAACCCAAGGCTCTAAAAATAAACTGAAAATATTGCAACCATCATTATGACTGAATTATAACTAATTTTACCCAAATCTATTAATTATTCTCTAGAACGAAAAAAAAAATTCAGCACCTATAGGATAAGGGAAGAGTCAAAATTCCAATGTACCGATGCGAATTAATAATGCAAATTAATTCAATTTTTACTGCTATCAATTCTAACTTATCTGCAGTGTTTGGCAAAAGTGTTGAAACACAAGCCTGGCTGCAACTGGGTCAAACTCTATTCCCATATCTATTCTGACTGAAGATGACTTTTGTATTGTATAAATGAAAAATAGAAAAATTATAAAAATATATATTTTTCAGTGTAAATGTATTTATTCATTAGGATGAAATAAGTCCTTGCGTATTTGTTGCAAGAATTTTTGTTGATTTGCAACACTTATCAGTTTGGCTCAGTCAGGAAGAGAGCTGGCCACCAATCACTTGGTCATAGTTTCAAATCATGATTTGGAAATGTTGATTTCATAAACGTACTTATTCATTAGAATGATTAGAATGTATTTCTAGCATAAATTTTGGTAGATATGTGAGACTTGTCAATTAAGCTCAGTCAGTGAGCGACTTGATTACTAATCAGTTGGTCATCATTTCAAATCAAGGTAGAGGAATGTTAATTTTTTATTACCCTTAATTTGTTGAGGATTGTTCTTGCCTTTCTAGATAAATTAATTCAACACCCGACATGGACATGTATTTGACAAACAAGAGTTAGAAAAATGCTTGTATCTAAAATCATAGTTTCTTTGGGAGAAAATGGACTGACAGGATATAAATTCTTCTGTTTAATTAAATTTGCAATGAAAAGAGCACATGGAAATTCAAAAAAATATCTTTGTTCAATCATTGTACTTGAGAAGCTAGTTAGTGTTGAAGTTAATTGGATTATCGTATCATTTTATTTTTTAATTTACAGAGCCTGTAGAAAGTTCCACATATATTATGGCATATAAGTCAGGAAGTCTCATTTTTTTAGAATTTACAGAGCCTGTGGAAAGTTCCATATGTATTATGGCATATAAGTCAAGTAGTCTAACTTGCTTTATAACTTTTATCACACACACTAAAAACTTTCTGGTGACTTGACGTATAACTTTTATCAGACTCACAAACACACATGCTGAAAACATTTGCAATAATGATATTTTAATCTAATTTTGAAATTTTGAAAATAACCAATGCCTAAGTTGAAAAAAAAAAGTGCCACAAGCTGTTTCCTCTCTTGATGTGTATCTACAAACAAATATTCAGTTGATGCAAAAGTATTCAACATTTTTTGACAAAATTTCTTATTCACGTAGATTCATAGCATCTTTATTCAATCATCAATGTATTCTACAAGGCTTTCAAAGAACTTGTAACACCTTCCAATCAAACTGTGTATTCCATCACAAAAGAAAAATTCCAGTTTTGATTTAATGAACTCTTCCACAATTGTTTCAATATCTTGGACTTGTTGGAACCACTATCCAGACAGAGAGTGTCACATGAAGCAAAATGAGTGAGAGTGTGAAAATGACAGTCCTGGAAAATATGCTACATTCAAGCTCCATGATAACATTATTGTTCTGAATTCGAAACATGAAGATAGGCATTGCCATGTAGCAAAAACAGTTTGAATTCCTTGTCCAGAAAAAAATTCTTTTTCTCAACCAATGTGCAACAATCACTTTGAGAATAAGGACATAACTGTCAAGATAGAAGATGCAACACTGGGGAAAGTAGACCACTACATCTTCTTAGGATCTCCATGAAACCCACAAAAGAAGAAGAAATCAAGCGGAGAACCACCTTAGGATGGCAAGCCTTCGGCAGAGCAAGCTCAACCTTCAAAAACCAGAAGATCCCAATAATCCTATAGAGAGGAGTATACAACCACAGCATCCTCCTGGTCATCACTCATGGAGCTGAAACATGGAACCTAACTAAGAGACAAACCTGCAAACTGAGAAGCATGCAGCGTACGCATGAGAGAATCATGCTCAACCTCACATGGAGAGATCACAAAACAGCACAAATACCAGGAAGAAAAAAGGGGTCTGAGACATCATAGAATCTATTGGAAAACTCAAATGGCAATGGGCTGGTCATGTTGTGAGAATGAAAGACAACCAATGGACATCACAACTCACAACATGGATCCCCAGAGACTACATACTAAGCCAAGGCTGACAAAGTACAAGATAGAGAGATGAACTAGACAAATTCAGAAAATATTAGCTATGTGATGCCCATGATAGAGAAATGTGGCGGATCCTGGGAAGGTCTATGTCCAACAGCGGATGTTAAAAGACTGATGATGATGATGATGATGATGATGATGATGATGATGATGATGATTATTATCATTATTATTATTATTATTATTATTATTATCAACTGACGGGTTCCGACTATTCATAATATAGAATTCCTTTTGAATACAACCAAAAAACAGAGATGAAATCCAGCCCAGTAGATTCTGTTCAGGTTGGAATAAAAATGCCGTCTTGGATCTAGCCACAACTGTCATCCTTTTAGATTCTCATAATAAATCTATTTTTCATCCCCAGTGACTCATCAAAAATGACTTTCCCTTTGTCGAAGAAGATAAAAAAAAAAGTGTTCAAACACTGAGTGATGTTCTTTTATATGTTTATGGTGAACATATTTTCTGAGTTTCAGAATTTTTCCCAAGATTTTGTTGCATTCTGTCGCCACAGTATTCAGGGTTTGATATTGGTTGAGTGTTGACAAGTTGGACTTGAGACAGAGTTATTAACAAGTTCACGTTTTCACAAGAGTACAACATAAAATCAGTTCTCACTAGTTGACATAAAGTTGATAGAGTTCACAGGTTTTACACCTCAGGGGAATTACTGCCTGCTTGCTAGGATTTTGAATAATCTATCCCTCTCACTGTTTTACACCAGTTATTTATATCTCGCATAGTTATGCGACTTCTAAAGCCGATCCAAACTGAGACTAGTGGGTGATACCCAAAAGACTTCTAAATGACATATTGAAGTTGTGTAATAAAAGTTTCACTTGTGCCACAGCTAATATTTAACAAAAACTTCCTGTAAAATGTTCAGATCACTTGATTTCTTTGGTTAATTTGAAAATACATCAAGGATATGAACTTTGGTGTCTAACAAAATTCTAGATTGCTCTTAGATAAGATCTAGTTCTGGTCAGTTGCTGCCTGAAACATCAGGTAATGATAATCTTTGATACAAGAAAAGAGATTATAAAAATCTGTACACTTCTTTCTAATATGATGTGAAAATCTTTACTTTATGAGTGTCTTTGTCTGCACAAGCATTATGGACTAACAGAAAACCCCAGGTATATGATTTTTCACATGGATATTGACTAAAACTTGGAATAAAACATAGGTTGAGTTGTTGAAAATTGTAAAACTATCAAGGTTCTATCAGGGGTTTGATTCACGATGTTATTATGTATTTGAGGAATGGACATATTTGATCTGACAGAAAGAATTATAAATTGTGTTATAATATGTAGAAACTAACTTATAATTCAATGTTATTTTGCTAAACTGAACACTTATCTTATATAAACTAGCTATGATTGAGCTGTGATGCAGAAAGCTTTCATTAGTGTTCATACATTAACTGTTCCCACATTTTTGTGTTTTCGGAAAAATGGGACAAAAAAAAAGAAACAGTCCGCCAATTTTGATTTTTTTTTGTCCCTTTTAGGGGTTGAAATCGAGCAAGAATTTTTTTCCCTTTTAAGGGTCAAAATCGTGAGGGAACTTTTTTATTCCCTTTTTATGGAAACTTTATTACATATCATTTGTTTTTGTGTATTTTTATAATTGAAGTTTTTTTCCAGGGGATACCCCTTCTAGCGACCACTATATAGAAGTCAATGAGCCATGAATCTCTCAGTATGAACATAAATTCCAGTATATAACTGGCAGTAATAAACATCTAAGTCACATTCCAGACAGAATAGAGGAGGATTCAGACTAATAGATACAGTTGCATTATTTACATTTTTCTTTTCTCTCATTTACTACATTTTATTCTTTTATTGTTGAAGGCAACTTATGATGATAACAAAACATTAACAGAAAAGTTAGGATTCACCAAAAATAATTCTATACCATTTGTATCATTGTCAATTTTGTTACATCGAACAACCGCAGCCATCAAAGATGGCGGAGGGTTCTATCCTTTTTTTTTATATGTGCATGCGTTTGTTTGTGTGTTTGCTTGTGAGTTCCAGTGCTCCTGGCTACACTGTTTTGTCTACAAACCAAAAAATTGGCATTAGTACTCCACTAGACCCTTTGTAAAAACTAATTTTTAAAAATTTTTTAATTTTGGGGAAAAATGCTTTTTTGACCTTTTTGGGGCCCCATTCAGACAGATTTAATAATAACTAGATTCTCCAGAACCTAAATGTTTCCAGATGTTTTTTTACTTTATTTCTGACGTTTTCCAGTGAAAAACTCCAGTAGAACTTGTTGTGACCATATTTATTCTTTGATTGAATTTTTTCATATGACTTCAAATTTTCATACTATGGTTGTTAGAGACTGAGACGACGGGTTTATATTCATTTTATATCAATACCTACCAATATTGAAGAGCAACTTAATTCTTTCAAGACTGAAGCTACCAACTTTTAGCTATAGAAGAGTAAGAAAAGACATGATAGAAATATATAAGATCATGAACAGAAAGTGTGAAAAGAGGGTTGGTAACTTCAGCAAGAAGTCAAAAGAAATTAAACAGAGAACAGGAAATGGGTAGAAACAACCAGAAAATGTATCAACAAAGAGCCAGGCTGGATGTACAAAAATATAATCTCAATGTCCACATAGGTAGACTATTCCATGTCTGCCCTAATTGAATAGTGTGTTCCAAAAATGTAAATTCTTTCAAGAGCAGATTTGATAAAAATTGGGATAAAAAGGAAATTCTATAAAACTACAAGTTCACAACAGACAGGAAGTCATGTGAAAATCTATAGTGAAGACAGGTGTCTGGAGAGAAGGGTTAATCATAAAACCTGTTCCTGAAAAGATCACATATCATATAAGCTAAGCTAAGCTAAGCAAAGCTAAGACTTATCTGTAAGGTGCTCAATACCTGACTTTTTAAAAGGCTATAAGAAAGCCCCAAACTTACCATCATAGTCAATAATTGACTATAGCAGCAAATTTAAAGTCATACAAAAAAATTCGATTGAAGAATAAATATGGACAGAATAGATTCTATTTATGACACCAGTGGCGTTTTCTGCTGAAAAACATCTAAGATAGAAGAAAAAACATCAAGAAATATCCAGATTCTGGAGAATCTAGATTTTACTGATGAATCAGTCAAAATAAGTCTCAAAAGAGGTCAAAAAAGATATTTTTCCAAAGATTGAAAAATGTTTTCAGAGGTGGTCCGAGGGAGTACTGATGCCAATTTTCAAGCCTGCAGACAAAATGGCATGTCTTTCAACCCTTCGCCCTTGATGAGATCGCCCAATCCAGGGGGGGACATGTACCAGTAGACGCCTTGGTATGCAGCTGTTTGTATTATTAAAGGGTATTTGGGGATATTGCCTTCGTTCAAAAGCATTTGAACAAGCTGGAAAGCAGTCGACAACTCAAACTCAATCCAATTTCATGGGTTCATTTCCACCTCGACTTCTCTGAGCAGGGCCTCTAAGGAGTTATAGTCAGAAGGTCAAGAGGGCCAACAGTATATTGAAACTTCTCAAGTTAGCACGATATGTCAATGAATAAGATAAATTTGCTCTATTGTTTACCAGCAAGCGGATATAGTATGATGTTCTAAAAGGGTTCTAGCAGATGAAAATAGGATGGCTAAAGGATGAGGGTGTTGATAATCAACTTTGCACACCCTTCATCTTGGAAGTCCTGTCTCTGAAAACAAACAAGAACACATCTAGCTGCCGCAGGGTCCACTCCTCTCCTACTTTTAGTCTGACTGATGATGTTTATGGTAACTTTTGTATTGTATGTACAATAAATAATAAATTATGAAAATATATTTCCTCTAATATAAATGTGTTTATCAGAATGGAAGAAGCCCTTTCATATCTTATATCTTGTAAAACTTATCAGTTTAGTTCAGTTGGTAAGAGAACCGGCTCCTATTCACTTGGTTGTGATTTCAAATCATGGTAGGGAAATATTGATTAAAATTTAGTAAGTTAATTTCTAATATAATTTTGGTAGATATATAAGACTACCAATCAGTTGGTCCTGATTTCAAATCACGGTAGGGAAATGTTGATTTTTGCTCCCTTGAATTTGGTGAGGGATTGTTCTTGTTATGGTTATAAAACAAAGTCAACTTCAGACTTGGATGGGAGTCTGACAATTACTCTTTCTCTCTTTCTTGAAAATCAACAGATAAAGTGAGGTTTTCAAATCTGCTGATTAAAAAGTATCCATAGATTTCTTTTTGAAGAGCCATTAGTTCTTTTAAAATGAGACCCCCCCCCCAACCAAAAAAAATAGGAATTTAATTTTCTAATTTGTGTTCTGAAAAGACACTAGCACCGATTCCTCATTAATTCTTTTATTTTTATTCAAAGTCTGGTTGATAAAGATAATGCCTTTAAATTGCTTTCATTAATTATTGTAATTATTGTTAATAACAGACACAGGGGGCTGATATTCGAAGAGTGATCATCTTAATTGTTCCATCGATTGTGGGCTGTCAGTGGGCACCATATAAGGAGATAAGATGGTGCATTCTTCAGGCGATCGTCTGTCAGTTAAAAGCAAGTCATTTTTCTTCATATTTTTTCGTGAAGTATTTTCTCGAGAGCCTTTTCCACCTTTTTTAATACTATCAATGAATTTCTAGAAAATGTCATCAAATCTGTCAACATAGGTTTCTTCAGTTTTTGAGCTGCTCTACCTGGCTATGCATGTATTGTGCATACGGGCATACCAATAGAGCTGGAGGGCTCAAAATTTAAACATTCACACGCCTAGAAGAAATGTTTTTTTTTGTTTTCTGAAAATTCTTCTCCTATATTGGTTTTTAGTGGGATGTTCAACTGGCAATGTAAATTTATGTTAGATTGGTCCCTTCATTTCTGTCTGGCTGCATTCATGCTTGTTTTTTGAAAATATAGACTTTCTAGTGATCAAAATCCAATAAAAGATGAGAGAAGTAACTTGCCTAACATTTTCAGCAAAATAAATGTGGTTTACATGAGCAACAATTAAAATGACAAAGTGTGATCACACTTATGACCCTGTAAAAACAAGGTTCTGTTATCTTGAATTGGATGATGTTCTGCTGGAATTCTCTTGACAAGCTTGTGGGTATGCTATAAAATTCAATGGGAAGACAGTAAGTGCACTCCAGGTTCTCACAGGAGATATAAAATGTCACAATTCCATAAACATTTGGGAAACCAGATAATGCCAAGTAAAGTTATAAAAGAAAGAGTATTATAAGAGGAAGCCTCTTGACAAGAAGCCGCCAGAAAGGTGGCCGAAAAGAGATTTTACTTGATTTTCCAGTCTCCTAGTTTTAATTCAAGCAATCCAGTTTTCTATCGTGTATACATCCTTTCAACCAGTCCACCCAGGGTGTGCAGGTGGATACACAGGTAAGCAGTACCATCATTTGTAACTGATCTGCCATTCAGATAAACAATAAAAGATGGAGGGTAGTATTTGAACCAAATGGTCAAGTTGCTACGATGGGATTCACAAGAAAACTTTAACAGACATTGGACTTCATTGTCAGAACTGTCGAAAAATGGCCTTCTAGGTCCGGAAATCAAGCATGCATCCATGAAGAGAATATGAACAAAATCTGTTTTAAAATTAAACATGTAGAAAGTTTTGATTTGGAACTTGGTCTGGATGGAATAAAAATGATAGATATTGGGGTACTGTATTGTGTTTGTGGACTTAATAAACATGTCTAAACCAGGAGTAAGATTGGTGCAGAAATTGTGAATTTAGCCCAGGGTGTTGGTATCAATGCCTTTGACAAGTTATTCTTCCTTCTTAGCCTTTGTATTATCCCAGTAATATACTGTATCTATTTGAGTATGATATCCATTTGTAGATAATATGAACCACTAAACATGGGCAATGTTTGGAAAATATTTCCCATACATAATACACACTGACATTTTTCAAAGTATGATTTCAGGCTGTCAGATTCCAGCAGCATGTCATGTCATGATGTCTGGAAAAAACAAAAATTTAATGAATTGCTATATTGGGGGGGTGATCAATTAAAAAATTGGAAAAATGAGTGTTAGGCAGTGGTCACTAAAATAGTTAGAATTTTCCCCAAAAAACAAAGCGGGAATGCTGCTGGACACAAACTAAGGGGCTAATTTAGCGTAAACTAACATTGAAAATTTAACCCCCCTCCCCGCTAAGAATCTACTTGAAGTGAAAATTATGTAAAAAATAGGAAAAATGTTTTTTGTAGACATAATTAACAATGAATGTCAAAATTTTCAGCCTTTTAGCCCTATTGGTGCGGACTGTATATGTGATACACATCCAACCAGGTAACCAGATCGATTAAAAAACTGAAGAAACCTTTGTTGACTGTTGTGTTGACAGTTCTGGTTGATGAATTCTAAAAATTATAAGTAGATAAGACTGTTAGAAACTGCCAACCAAAATTGTCACCATAGGTTTTCAATTGTCTTTAAGTAGGTGCGGCTGGGTATTCATATATGTATCATGCATGCAGGCTGCAATAACATAGCAAGGGGGCTGAAAATTTAAATATTTACCCGTTGAGTCTGAAAAAAACTTTTTTTTCTTTTCTGAAAATTCCTCCCTTTAATAGTTATTCAATGAGGGGGGGTCGATTTGCAATGCAACTTTATGCTAAATTAATCCACTAGTTTTTGTCTACATGGTTTTTCTTTTTAATTCAGAAGTTTTTGGGGATCACTGCCTCGTGAAAGGCAAGAGAAGTAATTCATTCATTGTCCACCCTCTTTTTCCAATTTTTTAATTGATCACCTCAAAATGTCATGCTGCCAAAAGACATTGCTTACATGAAGGTTTCTATTGAGTGACCAACCAGAGCAGTTCTATTATCAATATTTACTCTCCTACGGATTTCACTCTACTTCAAATCTGCATGCAAACATTGATCTTCAAAGAGGATTAAAACATTTCATCCCATTTTTTTCCTTGTTCTCTTCTCTGTCTTTAATCCATCTTTTTGATATCCGCTATCATCACTCTAAGTTCGAGTTGATTTTATTTTTCCCCCATAACAACAAGAAGAACAGATCATTACCAAATTTAGGGGAGTAAACTCTTCACCGTTTGTTTATCATGTCACATTAAGCAGAACTGATATAAAAAAAGCTACCTTTATTTGAAATCATGACCAAATGATTATTTAGGCAACTCTCTTACCACTGAACTAAACTGACAAGTCACGTGAATTTTTTAATTAATTTATCACATATACAATACAGAAGTTGCAGTAATCATCTCTCGTTGGAATAAAGGTAGGAGTGGAGTTTGACCATGCAGCAGCCAAGCCTATTTGATTTTTTTTGTTTTTCTCTTTTTTTCATTTTATTTCTTCTTCTGCTTGTTTCTCTATACAGGCTCTTGGTTTTTAGATGTGCCACCATCTATAGTAGTGATTACTGTCGCTGATTAACTAACAAATCGACATTGCAAATGTCTCACACCATCTCCAGGAAGCATCTCCTCCTACTCCTTCCATGAAATAAAAACTCTTATTTGATGTCACTTAAGTGACATTTTATTATTACGTCATTAGAACATTGAATTCGATTTTACCGGGTCAGAAGATAAGCACACGTCAGTTGCATGAAGAAAATTCCATCTTACTATGACATTAGTATACGTTTAGCTCCTTTAAGTCATTGACTGACTGACTGACATAATGAAATAAAACTTTAAAGAAAAGGGCTTTTAAAGGTGAGAGCTTTGAAAGGAATAGGCTTCTAAAGGGAGGGGCTTTTAAAGGAACCAAAGATAGAACTAGTGCATCTATGGTCTGACTTTTAGGGTTATTTACTTTATTTATCATAAACTCCTCTTTTTCCTTCCTCTACTCTATCCTTTCCATCTCTTTGTTTTCTTTTGTTCTCTTTCTTTCTTTTTATCTTTCTTTTAGTTTCTTTCCTCTCTCTTATTACATCCATCCTTTTCTTCCTGACCAACTCCATTTAAATATTTTTTTCCTTTCCTCTAGTCATTAAGATTAGTTGAAAATGCCCGCCCTCCGGGTGGTTATCATTGGTTGCGTGGAACCTACGGCTGTGAAATATTGAATCAATACTTAACTTGACATCATATGGCCGTAGGAGGGCGGTTATTTTCGGCCAGTGTTGATAGAAGTTGAAGGTAAATTAGGTGTTGTTTTTAAGTGGATAGTATGAACTTCTTACAGAAAATTCACTTCAGTTTACTGTTTCATTTGCTCTAAACAAACTGAAATATGAGAGTAAATTTAAATGAAGACTGTCGTTTTTTAAGTTTAAGTTTTATTCATTGCAGGAAAATTAAATTAAAACCATAGTTGTTTATGACAATAACTTTCTAAGTGCCTGGAGAAAGTAACTATTAAGATTCAGTTTAAACTTTTTTGAGTGTGTCTTTAATGACAGGCATCCTAATATTTGAATAGCAAATAAATAATTACTTCACTGAGGGAAATAGTGATTAAAATTATTACAATGGGTTTTGGTCAAAAATTGTAGACCTGCCAACTGTCAAACTTCTGTCATACAATTTTTACTTCAATCTCATGATTTGATGTCCATTTCATGCGATTTTAACATTTTTGTCATAAACTTTCAAGAACAACATTTCAAACAATTTTAAGGACTTTTGATCAGTTTTTGGAGATTAGTTTTTGAGACTAGACTTGAGTAAAACATTTCCACATTTGTGTTTACATTATCTGTAATATTGATGTCTATTTGTTTTCTATATATTGTTCAAATACATTGTATCCTCTGTGGAATGAGCTGCAAGACTTGAAGAATCCGAGATCCCACGTCACTTATGGCAACCAAATAATGACCTAATGAAAAAAAGCACGAATGAAAAAGTCAACTATAACAATGTTTATAAGAATTGATATCTATGGAAAAATTAAATCAGATGTTTTACTTATTTTTACTTCTTCAGAGTCAACCCCAAATTTCAAGATTTTTTTTAATGAATATTGAGATTTTCGGACAGAAGTTGGCAGGTCTGAAATTGGTTTAGTTTACCTTTAATGTAATATAATAACGAGGTAACTCCTTTATTTCTTAATTCAAATCAAATATGAAAATAAATAAGTATTTGCCTCAGATAAATCTTATATCTAGTCCCACATACAAAACAAATCTTCCTTTATCTACTGTCTATAAAAGCTCTGAATGCACGTGTTCACTCACTCATTCCCCCAACTCTCTTTGTCAGCTACTTCTCCCCCTTTCTCTTTCTTCCTTCGCCCTAGAACCAGTATTATTTCGCCTGCCTCCTGGACGAATCCAACTTTACTGTATTTCCACTTCCTCTATGACAAATCACTGTTCTATACTGCCAATTTCATTTCATAGATTTCTCATATGCTCAGCTACTAAATCATGTCCTCTTCTCTAGCTTGAAAATGCACATTCACACCTCCATCTCCCATGAATGAAATGACATTGCATCTACTACGCAACAATCATGATTATCTCCTGTCTTCTAAACCACTTTACTCCAGGAATTGCACATGGGATATACCGCATGTGTTTTCTATGACTTAAATAATGTTCCTGTCACGTGTTTTTCAGTGTCAGAGAATAGTCCCCCGACAATTTATAAATTTAAGTGTCATATTTGTCAGTTATGCATAGCACTGATAACTCTGTCTCCATAATTATTTTTTTGTCTTCAAAATACCTAATGAATTCAAAGCATTTCAGTTACCTCTGCTTTGTTAACTCACGACTAATACAACTACTTTGCACAAAATCCTACCCTATGCTTAAGCGCCATCTATCATCCTCTTCTACCTAGCTACAAGCTGACACTAGATACCCATTCTATCATGAGTCCTATCAACTTCCTTAATTATCTGGTAATATAATCAAAAAAGGCCTTGTCTATCCAAATTGATCCTACAAATATTAACATGTATTTTCTCTTTGGATCTATATTCATTGTTATAAATGTTTCATGATTATATATACATCCTATTTGTTTGTCCAAACGTTCATGTGTCTTTATCATAATAACAAAGTCTGTTTAATCTCTGTTATTTATACTAGGTGCATGTAGATTCTCTGTTCTTTCTGTCAAGGTGGTTTTTGTCTACCTTCCTTCTTCAACATTTATCGTGACATCACAGCATGTGGTGGTAAACTCAAAACCTGTGTAGACAAATTCTTTTGTCTTCAACAACATCATCTTGTCACAACACAGAACTTACAACCAGTACAACTCTCTTTCTCTCTCAAACAATATAGGAACCATTGTACCAATAATATGAATACTAAAACAAAATAAAATCTGTACTGAAATAAATACGGTGAACGTAAATAAAAACAACAAAAAAAAACAATAATGATATGGCTGTTTTAAAAAACATATATTTCTTTGGAAATTATAGTCTAAAACCATCAAAAACAAAGTATCTAAAGCCCACTACAGTTTTTTAGGGGAGTTTCAGGGAGAAACATCATGACAAAGGTTAAGCAAACCTACATTATGTATAAACTACTGCTCTTCATGATTCAAAGAAAAAATTCCCATTCTTTTCCACGGAAGCTAATGACAGGTCAAAAGAAGATCCATAAGACGCAATTTAAAAAAAATAACTTCCCAGATGCAGAACCTAACTTTCCACATATCTTATTGATTCTATACCCATCAAGATGAACAAGTTACGGCTTCTATCATGTACTCGGATATGGCAACTACCCAAAGCGGAAACCTAGAAATTGCCAAAGCTAAATCATATCAAATTACTGGATATAATCGGATTTTTCTCAAGCAACACCTTTAAAAAGATAGTCACTGCTCAACATTTTAAGGAAAACCAACCAGAAACATAACGGGGGTGGGGGGCTTTTTGAAAATGCCCTTGGTCCTTAAATCATCATCATTAACCATTTAATATCTGTTATTGGACATAGACCTTCCCAAAATTCATCAGACCTCTTGATCATGGATGTCGCAGATCAAGTACCTTCTGAACCTGCATAGTTTGTCACGTCTTCTTATATTTTGAAAGCCACAATTTTGCATATGCTCTCTGCAGATTTATATTGTGAGTTGTGATGCCCAGTGTTTTTCTAATATTCTTGCAACATGACCAGCTCATTGCCATTTGAGTTTTTTAATGGATTCTGTGATATCTCTGACTCCTGTTTCTCCTCAGATATATTGTGCTGTCTTGTGATCTCCTCGTGTGGTTAACCATGATTCTCGAGTGTGCATGTTTCATGGTTCCCAGTTCGAAAGCCAGTCTTTTGGTTAGGTTCCGTGTTTCAGCTCTCTAGGTGACTTCAGAAGGATGCATTGGTTGTAGACCATTCTTTGTAAAACTAATGAGATTTTCTTGTTTTTGAAGGTTGAGCTTGCGCTGCCAGAAGCTTGCCAACTTTGAGCAATGTTTTGCTTGATTTCCTCCTCTTTTGAGGATTTAATGTAGATTCGTTGTCCTATGTAGATATTGTACTCTACTTTCTTTAACTTTGCCTTTTCGATTTTGATCGTTGTGACGGAACAATTATCAGTAGTGATGCTTTTTGAAATAGTATATCTTAATCCTCTGACGCAGACAATGGGAGTGGATAAGAATATTATCAAATAAACTTTCTCTGTTCCAATGGAGTGGAAATCTTGGGTAATGGAGGGTAAATGATCAGAACACCATCAACCAAAACTGTAACCAAAGATGTCAAAATAGGTTTCTCCAGTCTTCGATCTAGTCTGGCTGGTTATATATATGTATGCATGAATAATAAATTGTGTCATATCATACAATATAACACAATTTATGATTCATTCAGTCCAAATATATCCATTTCTTAAAATGTATGCACGTATGTATGTATGTATGTATGTATGTATGTATGTATGTATGTATGTATCACACAAAGAATAAAACTAAAGGGTGGAAATTGTAAACATATACACCTCAATATGTGTAGAAAAAATTATTTTTTGTTTGTTTGCTTTTTTCTCCCTAAATAGGTTTTAGGCGGGGCGGGGTCAATTTTCAATATAAGTTCATGCCAAATTAATCTCATAGCATCCAATTATTTTTTTCTTTTTTGAAAATTCGGATTTTTTTAATTATCACTACACAAATTGTGAGCAAATTTTCAAGTTTCTTCTAGGGACAGTAAGGGCTGAGTGAAGCCTGGATAGATTCATAGATGATAAGATAGGTAGATACATATAAATGTCAGAAAACATGGATAACCTTAAACCTAGCAACAGTGATTAAACTGATCTGTTGCATGGAGTGGTGATTATTATGGAGTGGTAGTACTTTTTATCCCAGCCACTTTCTGCCAAAGATTAATCAAATATATTAATTCAAAAAATATCCCTGCCATTCCCAGCCACATGTTACTGTATTAAATATTCACTCTATTGACAGCAAAAAGACAACTTTTGATTTAGATAACTATAAAATCAGTAACTTTAAAACTATTGAACCAAATATATGAGCAAATTATTAAGAAGGCAAGAAAAATAAAATTTTCATATCCTCCATCAATGGAAAGAATGGAAAAATGAAATAAAAAAAGTAATGGAATTTAGCATTAAAATATTTCATTAACGTGCAGCAGGGATTGTTTTTGCATCGAAATATTTCATTAGTGTGCAGCAGCAAATGGCAGGGATAAAAAGTACCACCACTGATATGAAAATGAGAAACACACTTTCTTAGTCTAGGAAAAACCTCCTTCACTTTTCCTCATTTCTTTTTTCTCTCAAGATCTGCAGACTGATTGCTTTTGAACACACGTCACATATAAGTGCCCATTCCCCAATGAATGCATGTAGGATAATAAATTGTGTTGATACGTAACCCTAGTTATGGGCTACGAAATCCTGGAAAAAAATCTCTCGCAGATGAACACACTGACTTTTCAGAATTTGCGTCAAAATTCAACTTTAGTGCAACTTTTAACCCAAGTTCATATCAACTAAAAATAAGATTCTATGTTATTTACATTATGTTTCCAAACATGAAATTTACACAGTATTTCACTTGAAATTGCAACAAGCTAGCTGCAAAAATGAATCACACTAAGAGAAACTTGGCAGGAAAAAGAGATCCTTGTGTATAACAAGCAGCCCGAAGTTTCAGGTTTAAGAATCTGGGAAAAAAGTGCATATTATATACGAATCATTATGGTATTGATCCATACAAACATAATTATATATATATATATATATATATATATATATATATATATATATAAGATCTGTCTGGAAAATATCCAACTATTTCCTATAAACAAAAAAATAGCCTACCTAGAGTAATGCTGTATTAGTCCACTTCAAAGTACTTGCCTTTGAACCTCATACACCTATCTCAGCATCCTTTCAACTTTTCAAAACAATCTGTAAAGACCTCATCCAGGATCGCAATCAGCTACCTCATCGCATTCACCTTAATCTTGCCCATAGTCTGTAATCTCCTTGGGAAGAACTCAGGAGTCAGAGGTTGTCTAATCTTGACTGTGGGAGGGCTGACAAACCTGGTTGATGTGACATTTTGCCAAGAAGCCCAAAACAAGACATGAAGAATGACTCACTCAATCATGGTGAAGTCAGTGACATTTCCTTGTCAACTAAGTTATCTCATGGGAGAGTTTCTGTTCTCACATGTAAAGTAAGGCACCCTGATGACATCAGGGCCATACAGCTGGTTCTCATGATATTATTCAAAATAGATAGATACTCTCTAAACAAACATCATACATATAAACAGTTATATCTTATATGGATATAAATTTGTGTGTACATTTATATCCGTACGTTGAAGTAGGTAATCAGTCAACTCAGAGTCGGCAAGCTGTAAGGGAAATAATATTATTTTATAATTTGCTGAAGCAAGATTTGAGGGAAGTTTGATCGTTGATAGATACCAAAGTATTTTTGAATATTCATACCACACATAAATGAATCACCACAGCCTATGCATTTACCAGAACTAAATATCAAGAAAAATGATCTAAAAAAATAGATCTTTTATCTAAAATTATCCAGAGGTACCAGTATAATATTTGAGCATTGTTGGTCCAAAATGACCATAGAGACCCTAAAAAAGCACTCATGCAAATTTCCAAAGTTGCAGCCCCCTATAATGTGATCAAAAGTGTCTTGAAATACACTTATATAGACAAGCCATGAGGAAAGAATCCATAACCATCTTGGCTGGTGAGTTGCGTGGGTCATTTGTAGAGTTACCATGATTTGATTACCATCATAGTGAATGTGGGGGGGGGGGGGGGGCGACCATAGAATGGTAAGATGTAAGATGCAAATAAACGCAAATAAAGAATGCAGGAGAATGTTCCACACTAGACCGTAGCCACTGAACGTACCAAATGACTCACCCAAGCCTTCAAGCGAGAATTGAAAAACAGATTTGATATCCTTACCGACGAAAACAACACCAATGTCAACGAACTCCACAACAAAATAACAACCTTTCTATTAGAAGCTGCCAATATGTTCAAACCAAGAAACACCGTGACCATTAACAAAATCTTAGATGAAACCATGAAACTGATTGAAAAGTGCAGAAACCTCAAATCACCAATGACCACAAGGGAGAAAATAGAAGAAATTGAACAGAACAAAACAATAAAGGAAAAACTAAGAGAAGACAAAAGAAGGTATACAGCAGCCATCAAGACAAACCTCAAAAAACGTCAAAGATTTAAAGCGATAAACAAAGCTCTCAGTACAGGAAAGAAACAGATAACTAGCATTCTCAAAGCAAATGGAGACATAACAACAGATAGAGACAGAATTGTTGAACGCGCCCAAGAATTTCACCAGAAACTCTACTCTTCAAAACATGGACAATACAACAACAATGACCAGAATACATAAGATGCTGACAATCAGTTCAGAGACTTCTCTGAAGTTACACCATGGGAAGTAAAGCAAGCCATCAAACAAACAAAAAAAGGAAAAGCCCCTGGACAAGATAACATCACCATCGATCTACTCAAAAAAGCTGGTAAGAGAGTCAACAGAAAGCTAGCTATTCTATTCAACTTATGACTGAAACAAAGTAAAGTCCCGAAAGACTGGAACACTGCTATTATAATACTTCTACATAAGAAAAGGTAACCCCAAAGACCTCAACAACTACAGACCTATAAGCCTGCTCAACTGCACCCAAACTCTTTACAGCCTGCCTTGAGATGATCTCCCGGAACATGGACTGGGAAATAGAGGAATCAAAATAGACAGTAAATATCTGAGCAACCTTAGATTTGCAGACGACATTGTCCTTTTTTCAGAGAACCTACACAACCTCCAACTGATGCTAGATGATCTAAACGAAAAAATCAAAAAAGTTAGCCTACACATGAACTTCAGTGAAATGAAAATCATGTGCAATAATCATGTTGAGAATAAGAAGATAACTGTCAGGATAAAAGATGCAAAACTGGGGAAAGCAGACCACTACATCTAGCTAGGACAACGAATCTCCATGAGACCCTCAAAAGAGGAGGAAATCAAGCGAAGAATCACTCTGGGATGGCAAGCCTTCAGCAGAGTAAGCTCAACTTTCAAGAACCAGAAAATCCAAATAATCCTAAAAAGAAGAGTATACAACCAATGTATTCTCACAATAGTCACTTATGGAGCTGAAACATGGAACCTAACCAAGAGACAGTCCATCAAACTGAGAAGTATGCAATGTGCGCATGAGAGAATCATGCTCAACCTTATATGGAGAGATCACAAGACAGTACAGTATATAAGGAAGAAAACAGGTGTCTGTGACATCATAGAAACTATTAAAAAACTCAAATGGCAATGGGCAGGCCATGTTGCAAGAATGAAAGACAACTGATGGACATCACGTTTCACAATATGGATCCTAAGAGATCATATGAGATACCGAGGCCAACAGAACACAAGATAGAGAGAAGAACTAGACAAATTCAGGAAATACTAGCTCCATGGCACCCATGATAGAGAATTGTGGTAGATCCTGAGAAGGTCTATGTCCAACGATGACGTTAAAAGACTGATGATGATAATGATGATGATAGAATCAATTAGAAAACTCAAATGGCATTGGGCTGTTCATGTTGCAAGTAAAGCAGACAACTGATGGATATCACAACTCACAAGATGGATCCCCAGAGATCACATGCAAAACTGCGGTTGGCAGAATACAAGATGTCTTGACAAATGAGAAACTCAGAAAGTAATGGCTCCGCAATGCCTTTGTTAGAATTAAAAAACTCAAATGACAACGGGCTGGTCATGTTGCAAGAATCTTAGACAAATGCTGGGCATCACAACTTACAATGTGATCATATACAAAATTGTTGCAGGCAAAATATAAGATGTCATGAGGAATTAGGTAGGTTCAGATGGTACTGGCTCTGTGACACCCATGATCGAGAGGTTTGGTAAAACTTGGGGAAGGTTTATATCCAACAACGGATGATAAAAGACTGATGATGATGATGATAATGTCTGGAAAAAAATAATTTGTTTATGGAAAATTCCGCTCCTAAATAAATTTGATATTCATATAAATTCTGAAATATTAATAACCTATTATAACTTGCAGGACTGACATATATGGGTTCTATGCCTTGTTGTATGATAGCATCAATGATCTGAGTCGAAAACCTTCTTAAAATTACAAATGCCATAGCGAGTGGCATTTTATATTCTGTTGCTTTTTTTATAGTAGATTTCCTTTAAGAACAAGAAAATCCAATAAATTTGAGAAAGATGAGTCTACAACCAATATATCCTCCCAATAGTCACCTATGGAGCTGAAACATGGAACCTAACCAAAAGATCAACCCTTAAACTGAGAACCATGCAATGTGCACTTGAGAGAATCACATTCAAAGACCTCAAAACAGCACAGTATATTTTAAGAGATACAGGAGTCAGGGATATCATAGAACCCATGAGAAAACTCAAATGGCAATGGGCTGATCCCATTGCAAAAATGTTGGATAACTGCTGGACAACTCACAATGTGAATCCCCTGAGATCACACATGAAACTGTGGCCGGCAAAATATAAGATGTTGTGACAAAATAGACAAGTTCAGAAAGTATTGGGTCCACCGCGTCCATGATAGAGAGTTGTGGTCAATCCTGGGGAAGATCTATCGTCGGTGGTTTGACATAGATCTTTCCCAGGATTGACCACAACTCTCTATCAATGCTAAAAGCCTGCTGCTGCTGCTGATGATGATGATAACTTGCAGTGAGTCCAAAAAGTATCCAATACATTTTTTATGTTCATTTTAAAATACTTATAATTCTTCAAAACTGACCAAATTTGGACAAGAGATATCTGATTTTTCTACATGACCCTTCCATGTTCTATAATGTTTCCAATTTCTCTCAGATTTTTGCATTTTTTAAACTTTGGTTTGAAGTCTCTAAACTATGCAGCTGCTCAAAGACGTTGAAAAGAAACTTTTAAAATGCATTGGACTCTATTTGTACTCACTGCCTCCTTCAATCATGAAAAAAGATATTGTTACTTTTTATTATTCAACTGTCAGCCAAAACTTTCAAAAAAGGTATCTTCAGTTTGCAAGTTGGTCCAGCTTGCAATGCATACACACCACACGAAGGGAGCTTGAGTGCGGAAAATTTCAACATTTACTCCTTAATACGTTTTTTTTTGTCGTTTGAAAATTCCCTCCAAACAGGTTCATAGTGAGGGGATCCAATTTGTAATGTAAGTTTATGCTAAATTTGTCCGTAGAGCCTGCTTGTTTTTTTTCAATTCAGGCTTTTTAGAGATCTATGAGATTATTAAAGAAGTAACCTATTCGTCAATCACCACCATTTTTCTGATTTTTTTAATTGATCAACCCCAACATGATATTCTGCCATAAGACAATGGTCACACAACAGTTTCTATTCAGTGACTAACCAGACTTGTCTCTTGAGATTTTTTGTATTCCGTCCAAATTCTATATAAGGATGTTAAGAAAACCTTTTGAAATGTATCTGATATTTTTTGAACTTACCGTCAGCTTCAGTTATCATAAAGACATTAAGAGCCTTCATCTTATTAAAGATGTATGAAGAAATGTACTTTTACATCTATCAATTATCAAATCCTTCTCTCGGAAAATTATAAAATGAGTTTTTTTTCGAAATGTACCGAACAGATATATCATAGCAAGATTATTTTCTTTTGTTGACAACAATCTAGTAGATCACCGAAACAATAATCATGATTACAACTAATTAATGGCTGAATTAATTGACTAATTACTTTATCAATAACCTTCATTCTATTCTTGCCTTTAAAAGCTCTGATATGAAATAACTCTGCTTAGTCACTCAATAGAAACTGTCATGCGATCAATATCTTTAGACAGCATACTGTGTTGAGGGTGATCAATTAAGACAAATGGAAATATGGGTTGATCAATGAATAAGATACTGATCAGTAAAAGAAACCTGAAATTTTTAAAAACAAGCGTGAATGTTGTTGTTTACAAGTTGAGGATCAATTAAGCATAAAATTACATAGTAAATCAAAATCCTCTGAAAAGCTACTTCGGAAGATAATCTTCACCCCCCACTCCCCTAAGTTCTTTCTAGACTTAATGAGGAGCAAGTGCTAAAATTTCCATCCATCTAGCTCCATTTGTGTGGCCAGTGCACGTGATAACCAGCCAGCCAATCAACCAAGATTAAAAACTGAAGAAACCTATGTTGATGTTAGTTCATGGCTCCTAATTTTACAACATCAACCGCCAATGTACCAGATTCTTTTTCTTATTATATCTCTGAATTTTTGAGATGAGGTATTATTATTATTTCTATTAATGTTTGGACCATCCTCATCTTGGTTGGACACATAGCGTGGTAGTTACAGAATCAGACAAAATTACTGCAAGTAATCTGATGGTTCTAGGTTCAATCCCAGTGTGAGACAATAATAATACTATTAATGCTAAGAGGAGAGTGCAGTCAATATACCCCCGTCGGATAAATAAAGGGTTTGGTTTGTTACTTCCCCACACCTACCTGATGAAGGCCGTAGAGTGCAACGGCCGAAATGTTGTATGAAAAACAACCAAGATGAGGATGGTCCGAATATCAATAGATATAATTCTTTCTCTTATTATTTTTATGCCATGTATGATTGACGTACTTTGTTTCTAGTGTGTATATAATGATGGAGTACATTTTATCTTTCCAAGTTCCATCGAGGGCAATATGTTTCTCTTTGAAACAAATTAAATGTCTCTTTTTGAATTAAGGATTTAGGTATGAACAATATGAGCAGAATCTTAACTGGTGAATCGACAATTGAGAAATTTTAGAAATCTGACAAAAATTAGCATATCATACGATTTTGATAAAATTTTTTATACTTATTTAGTAAAGAAGAAAAAAAAAATGATTTTTCATTTCATATATCGGAAATTGAAAATTTTTTTTCATATGATTCCTCTCCCATCTTTTATCATTTTGATGATTTATTTCATTTATGCATTTATGTTTTCATCTTTTTTTTACACATCTGATGGATAAATCCCTTGGGATATTAATTATGTTTACCTATTTAGAAAAGCACGCAGCAACTGTTTGAACTGAATTTAATTGATGAAAATGGAGAAAAATTTGAAAAAAAAG
This sequence comes from Thysanoteuthis rhombus, assembly GCA_963457665.1. Lineage (NCBI taxonomy): Eukaryota > Metazoa > Mollusca > Cephalopoda > Oegopsida > Thysanoteuthidae > Thysanoteuthis > Thysanoteuthis major. The sequence continues at coordinate 39,802,339 of OY735219.1, read as the reverse complement.
ATATTAATATTTTTTCCAGATCAAAAGTCTAAATTACAATTAAATGAATAAAACTATGAAAAAACAGCCAGGAAGAAAAAAATTTTACTTAATTTCCCTGTTTTTAATTTCCAAAATAGGACTACCAGTGAGGGCAATTTCAGAGTGATTTTCTAAAAGGGCTAAACATAATTAATATCTCAAGGGATTTATCTTTTAAATGTGTAAAAATCAATGAAAGCAGCCATGTATAGATGAGATGAATTATTAAACTAGTAAGAATCATCTGAAAAAAAATTTCTTTTTTCTCAATATTTTGAATGAAACTTCTTTTAAAAATTCTTCTGTTAATAAACAAGAATTGAAAATTTTATTAAAATCAAATAATACAGTGATTTTTGTAATTTTTTTTCAGTTTCTCAGGTCTTAATCTTCCAGTAAGATTGTGTCCATATTGCTTACACCTAGGGATAGTGTAACTTTCAAATGGCCATCTTTGTGTGGTTCAATGATATAACAGATCATCTTTGATTCACTTTCTCCCCTCTCCCTTCCTACTATGTCAGTTACACACAGTATGAGTAGCAGCCATCAGCCATGCTTGTTGTATGCTTTTGATCATCATCAGTCTTTTACTGTCTGTCATTGGACATAGACCTTCTCCAGGATTTGCCACAATTCTCTATTATGGGCATTGCAGAGCCAGTTTTTTCTGAATTTGTCTAGTTCATCTCTCCATTTTGTATTCCGTCGGCCTCGATTGCACATGTGATATCTGGGGATCCATGTTGTGAGTTATGATGTCCATCAGTTGTCAGTCATTCTTGCAACATTGCCTGCCCATTACCATTTAAGACTTTTAATAGATTCCACCCCCTGCCAACACGTCAGGGGTCAGTGTGGCAAGGTATAGCTCAACACTACCCATAGTTTGCACTATAAAAGTTATACCAGCCATTCCTGCTGGGTCCTCGGTCCCAAAAGGCCCAGCCACATCACCTACTTTGAGTGGGCATGATGCACTCCAACAGAGACAACCTAAACACTACACCAGGAGATCACTTTTGATAACTGTCAGCGAAACAATGGATGATTGACTAATCATAATAAAACAGATTGTTCATGTTGAGTTTTTCAATCTATATCGAGTTACCTTTCTTACACAGGAGAGTTTGTTTCATTTATTTCTGGTAAGGAAGCTGCCATATTGTTTGATGAGGTGAAAGAAGGCACACATGCCCCACCAAGTAATTTAGTGAATAAAGTTTTTTAAGTAATATTCTGTTGTTTTAAATTTGGTTGAGTTTGTCATTTTTTATCCAACACTGGTAGCAGTTCCACAGTTGAAAAAAAAAATCAGTGTGACAGATATATTTGATGATATAGCCACTTTTTCCATTGGTAAAAAAAATATCCAAGTATGACGAATATTGATATTTCCGTAATTGGAGAAGAAAAAACGAAAATGACGAGTGCTGTTTGTATTACCATAGTTATAGTGAAATTACCAACTTTTTCACCAGACAACTACTCACCTTCTAAGAAAAAATAAGTTTATGGGAAAGCGCTTCAGAAATCGATAAGGAGAAATTATCGCCTATTATAGTTTTTTCTCTGACGGGCAGAGAGGTTTTGCAAATGGACATAATGGATTTACATAAAGCAGATGGCTTTGAAAAAATCTATGAAACATTGGATAAGTTATTTGTAAGAGTTGAAACTACAAAGACGCAAAAACTAAATCAAAAATGGGAGAAAGAGAAATCATGTGACCAAAATGAACAACAGGTTAGGAAGGATTTAAAAATGTTTTACTAACTACAATTGAAGGAAACTTCATCTTTGAATATGAATGAATAATAACCAAAGAAAAATCGGGGCATTTGATGTACAAAACACAAAAATGGAAAAATAGATATTTCAAGATTTTTGATGAATTAGAATACTTAGGAATGGAAAATGAATTCCAACGCACTCAGTGCAATATTATTTTGAAAGAAAAAAAATTTGTTAGTGCAAAAACTGCAAAGTATTAACAAAACAGGGAATACAAAGATTCTAAAATTCATTAATTGGATAGATAAAATCGCAGCAAAAGACAAGTTCTTTAAATGTGCGGGTAATGATGAGAAATTTCCTGACAAGGTAGGAGACATTGCCGAGAATTTGTCTCAGAAGTTTATTATTGAAAAATTCTGTGAGGAATATAATGACTATGAAATTCTGTTAAAAAAAGAACTTGAGATTTCTGAAGAAGTTATTGAAGATAACAAAACAGACAATAGGAAAGATGATTCTTTTAAAACCAAAACAGCTACCCGAAGTATTGACAAATCATAAAAGAGGTTGATTCTGAGGAATTGGTACAGGTACAAATACTGAAATAAGAATTCAGAAGTTGGTCTGGGAACGAGACTGAAAACCAAAACTATTTAAATCTTGTCAGATATTGGAGAAACTCTACATACCAGAAGAAATCTGGTTTGAAAGTGGACAGTATATCACAATTTCATAAAAAAGGGATATTCCACCTGAAAACAAGCTGATATGTTGACCTAAATCATATGGTTGATGAGTGTAAAAATTGGGAGTTTAGAACCCCCAAAATTGATAGGCAAGCAAACTGCTCCAGTCACTGTCATAAATGCCACTGTATAGGCTATGCTTCTTTAGAGATGTCTACAGCTACTGGTGTGTAAGGGTTGGCCACATGGCATATTATCTTTATGCAGTGAGGAAATGCTACTACATAAGCAGCTGGCATGGTCATATTGCTGTCTAGTGACAAGGTCATTGTGACAAGAAAATCGCAAATAGAGGTCATTCTGAATGCTTGAGGGATATCCAGCAAAATCACCTTTCCATGGACACCAGGAATAGTCATTGGTATGTGAAATCTAACCAGATTACAAAACGGTGTCCTCTTATAAAACCGACAGTCGCCCACAGCTAATGAAAAGATCCAGAACCTGAACTGAATTTTAATGTGGGCTCCAACCCAATCATTTAATATGCTAATCAATAAAAGGTAAATCATCACGCACACTTCAGAAATAAAAGTCAGAATCTCAGAGGAAGAATACCAAAGAACCTTCATTGAGTCGGAAAGCTGAGACAAAGGAGATCGGAGCAAGTGTGGTATTGTATGGCAGAGCATGTATGACTTGGGAGAGACTCAAATATGCACTGGAAACTGACAAATATCGCAAATTAAATGTTCATTCTGTGTTAGATCTCTTGCCCCTCAGTAACCATAGAGGTCAATAATGTTTAAGTAGCTAGGCAAAATTTTTAGGAAACCAGGCAACGGATCAGATCAGAGGTAGCCAGATTACAGACAGCCATGGAGAGACCAGGAAACAGCCTAGAGACTAACACTACATTTTTTGTACTTCATGTGATATGTTGGAAGACAAACTGGAAGAATGATCTGAATTGAAACACACACTAAAAAGAAAAGCTCTCACAAAGTTGAAGAAGTCAACAAAAAGAAACAAATTAATGAAAGAAACTTTGAATCTTAAAGTTGGAAAGATTCATAAGAAGGAGAAGCCAGAGATGCACTCTGATTAGATTTTGATGTCAACATTGAAAGAAATCCTTGCTAATCTTCTGGACAGTTGATACAAATGAAATTCACACTCCGATGTATTACTGGGTTCTTCCAAGTAAAGGCAGTCAGAAATAGCAAAAGGAAGAGATGAGAGGTCCTCGGCAAAAAGAATTCATATGCCGTGAATGTCTGAAGATACCAGAGACAACCTCAAAGGTAGTGCCGATTGGTCTGGAGGAGCCAGACAAGAGAAGAAGGATCTATGTGGTTAAGATGACTAAAGTTATTTATCACACGATGGAAGTTCCTGAATTGTAAAAAGAATGCTCACTTATTTCATGTATGAACTTGAATATCATCTTAGATGTAACCCAGAAGTCATTGAACAAATCCACTAACGGTCCAATATAGCTAAGAATGCTGTCAACAGATAGACGGACAATGTGTTTATGACTAATTCTTGGATTGAGATAAAAATATTTTCTCTGAAGAAAGCATGAAAGACAATCAATTAGAAGTTCCACAAGATTTTGATTCTGATGCCTGAAGGTAGAAGGCATCATGTTGTTGAGAGACTAAATGTATACAATCTGTATAAGTGGGATACAAAAAAACATATCTATTGTTATAAAGACTAGGCTCACCTCAAAAGAAAAGAAAAGAGAGGAAGGACTGTTAATTATTACAATCAATATTGAGTTAACAACCAAACTCAGAAGAGTTTGTTTTATTTACTTCTGTTAAGGAAGCTGCATTATTGTTTGATGGGGGGAAAGTAGGCACATGTGTCTGGCCAACTAATTAAGAGAATAATGTGTTCGTAAGTAATCTTCTGTTGTTTTGAATTCTGTTGAGTCAGTCATTTTTTTAATATCTAACAACTCAGTTATCTCACAAGAGGAGCACAAACTTTAAAATGAGCCACTTTACAAAATACCAAAAGTTTTAGTCCATTTAGTAAAGGAAATGGTCATGACTTGGAAATGGAAATTTTTTTCATCTCTGTACAATCTCAGAACTAAGTGTTCTTCCCAATCTGGAAGATTCGAAAATTGAAAGAGTTGACCCATATGCTAAGCAAGAAAAACTGCCCCAGTAGTCCTAGCACTGAAATGCATACCATATGGGAACCTCTAATAATGAAAGACAGAAAACAGTAACATCAAATACCAAAAACTGTCACCTGAGGTTTAAGGCTCCTAAAAATTAGCCACGGACACATAGCGTAGTGGTTACAGAATCTGACAGAATTACTGCAAGTAATCTAATGGTTCTAGGTTCAATCCCAGTGTGAGACAATAATAATACTACTAATGCTAAGAGGTGAGTGCGGTCAATAAACCCCGTCGGTTAAATAAAGGGTTCAGTATGTTACTTCCCCACACCTACCTGATGAAGGCTGTAGAGTACAATGGCTGAAATGTTGTATGAAAAACAACCAAGATGAGGATAGTCCAAATAATAATAGAAATAATAATAATAATACCTCATCTCAAAAATTCAGAGATACACTAAAGACAGCTGCCTAGACATTTTAAATCGGCGAACAATTTTGAAGATTTAAAATATGATTTTAGTTTAGAACAGAAAAATGTGGGTATAAACACCAGAATCATCATGGGAAAGTCCTATTTAGCATGGATTTTAAGAAGATACTGCATCCCAAGAACCATTTGAAATGAAAACGGCTTATAAGTCTTTAGTAAGGAATAATATTGAATATTACTGTCAAGTTTTGGCACCTAAAGTGTGCCATGGTAATTGGAGGACCATCTTGAGCTTTTACTAGGGTCATTGATGGAATGTCAAATCTTAATTATGAAGAAAGACCAAATAAACAAGGTATGATCATGCTGTTGGAGCGTAGAATGGAAGGAAACTAGTTCAAAATATTTAGAATTTTAAATGGATCAAACAGCCACGGCACACAATTCTTTAAACTCTCTGACCAAATAGACCATTTAATTTGTAGACCAGGAAAATTTTCAAACTATGATTTTTTTTCAATGAAAGAGTGATAAATTACTGGAATAAGTTACCAGAATAATATTTGAAACAAAAATAGTCAAATATCTTTTAAATGGTCTTGATAGATTTTGCCGTCATGGCATAACTTATAAATTAAAAAGGACACTTCCAGGGAACTTCCAAAATAAACTTTCAAGAGGATATGAGCCGAATGAATTTTATCTTTAGAATAGAACAGCGTAAAAAAAATCGTATCGTTTGAGATGGCCAGGGAGCCATTATATTAAATAAATAAATAAATAGAGATAAATCGGTTTTTAAGATATTACTAATGTAAGATTTTCTGGCAGCTATTTTTGAATTAAAGATTAAAAAGCTGGAAAGCTTCTACGCTCATAATGCTTTTATACTTCCTCCAGATCTACAGTAACAAACCATCCAAAGAATCGTAAAGTGAATTTGTTCCTGATTTGGTGCAGAAATAATGTTTGGCTCATACACTATTCAGTAAGGCTGTAAATACCAGACACCATTACAAAAAATGTTACAAAAGTGAGCATTGAAAAGATCATATAACATAGACTGATATTCCTCTATGAATAACACAACCGAAGCATTAAATAATATGAAATTGATAACAAAAACTTCAGCTGTGGTAGTTAGATTTGAACTATGTTTTGGATTATTATGACAAAAAGATTAGACATTTAACTGTTTGTTTTATCTTTATTATATCTAGTATCGTGACTCATTATTATTTTTTAATTTCCTTCTTTGACTACTTTTTACCTTCATCTTAATTCTATTTGTTTCTTTTTATTGCAACTTTTTCTCAGACCGATTACCCTTAGGCATTGAATGAATAGAAAATAAATAATAAGCCTTTGGTTGGATTTAAAACCACATCCTCATTTAGCCCGGCCTGCTTTGCCTATTAAGCTACCAAGACCTCAACATGACACAGAAGTTTGAATACCACCCTTAAATCTATCATTCATTCTGAAGACAGCCATGTTTCTTCAGATTCTGTTAGTTGCAGTATCTAATACATTTTTCAGTTGTTTTTTTTTTAATTTTATTAGACAAAGTATAAAGAATATATTTCATTATTTAAAAAAAAAAATTTTTGACAAGTTTTTATCTTCATTCTAATTTTGTTAGCAACTCTTCTTCGCAACCTTTGCTCAAACCGATTACCATTCAGCAGTAGAAAAGCACCAAATAAAATTAGCATGAAGGTAGTCAAAAAAAAAATTTGAAAAATAATAATGAAAAAGATTATGCTTCGAAAACTTTCTAACAAAAAGTACAATACTAAATATGAAAATTGATACCATGTTCTCTTTTTCTTATTTACTGAATTTTTTATCTCTTTTTTAGCGGTCATGATCCAGTAAGTATTACTTGGAGAAAAATTTTTTTGTCTGTCTGGCAAATTTGAGAAAGAATTTTATTAATTCTTTGTGACAACACTTTCCATTATTATCTATTTTGAAAGTTACTTAAAACAGGAATGCTACAATTTTCATCATTAACAATTCCTCACATAAAGATTTAATGTACCTGAATTTTTGACTTCAGAATAAAATAGGCATTATAGTTTTTGCTGAAACATTGAACCTAACCAAGAGACAGACCCTCAAAGAGTGAAGGATGCAATGCACACATGAGAGAATCATACTCAACCTCACGTAGAGATATCACAAGACAGTACAGTATATCAGGAAGAAAACAGGGGTCCGAAACATCATGGAATCTACTAAAAAAAATTAAATGGCAATATGTTGGTCAAGAATGACAGACAACAGATGGACATTATGACTTACAATGTGGATCCCTGGAGATCTAATGAGAAACCAAGGCCCGCAGAATATTAGATGGAGAGATAAACTAAACAAATTCAGTAAATACTGGCTCTGCAACGCCCACGATAGAGAAATGCGGCAAATCCTGGGAAAGGTTTATGTCCAACGATGGATGATGATGATGATGATGATGATGATGGTGGTGGTGGTGGTGGTGGTGGTGGTGGTGGTGGTGATGATGATGATGATGATGATGATGATGATGATGATGATAGTATTTGCAAGAGGTTCTTTCTTGGTCATCTACTGAAAATATATCCATTAAATTTATGTATATGTACAAATGACAATTGGAAGCTGAGGCGAAAAACTCAAGAGATAGGTGTTGAATCTCAAGAATTTTTTATTATCATTCCATGGACGCAGTTTGATGCCTTTCCACGGGAACCAGCCAGCTTTTTCAGAGACAGATATTTGTGGCTGTTTCGCAGAGAAAAATATGCAGTTTACATTTTGATGCTGAAGAGGAGAATGTGAAAATTTTTTCTGCGTTTGGTTGTTTGGTGGGAGTGTTTGGAGAGGAAATGTTTGCATCTGTGTAATTGAGGGTGACATTTGGTTCGAAATGAGATGGGTCTATGAAAGGCGGGGTCAGAGGATGTATGTATCTTCTCTCTGTGGGTGTTTGGCTTGTCTTAAATAAGATAGGCAGTGAAAATGGTCAATTCTAGAGAGAGGTGGATTTTGTTATTTCTATTTTTAGTTGGGGAAGGGGTGTCTAGCAATTAATGGATAGATGTTGGTGTATTAGGGACAGGGTGGAAGTAGGTGTGTTGTTTTCATTTAGTCTTTTTGGTTGATGGTAGGCGAGACTTCTTCTACTCTCCTTAAAGGGATGGTGTATGTGTACTTGTATCATTTTTCAGAATGACTGTCGGTTGTTAGCCAGTACCTTGTATATGTTAGTGTTATTGGTCTTATAGTGTATCGTAAATACATATTTATATAAATATATATATATATATATATATATATATATGTATATATATATATATATATATATATATATATATATATATATATATATACATATATATATATATATACATGTATAGTGACTGAAGTGACAAAAAAACTTTTGATAAAGTTTTTTAATATCTAGTATTTAAAGCTATGAAGCTCTCTAGACAACATACATACATATATATACATATATATACATATATATACATATATATATATATATATATATATATATATATATATATATATATATATATATATATATATATATATATATATATATATATATATATATATATATATATATATATATATATATATATATATATATATATATATATATATGATAACTTAGCTTTATGAGTGGGGATTTGGAAGGGTTTTCCATACCTTGCAGGTGCTCAGCTAGCAGAGCCTATATGTTAATACCCCAACGGTCTGTGCCATGGAGTTTTAAGATGTGGTACAGTGTGATATGCGTATATGACAATTTTATCTTTATCTCTAAAAAGATGATCATAAAATGAGTTTTGCTTTTGTGTTTTGACACATGGAAAGTTCTTAATTTTTTTAAAAAGATGAATACTTTTTCATCATTCATGTCCTCTGGTTAACATTTGAGTCTTGATATGCTTAACAGTAGTTTCAATGAATTAACTTCATTTTGAGTAAAGAGAAAGAAAATTCTTTCAAAGCAGACTAAAGATATTCAACCTTTTGCAACATTTTAGAATCAAATCAGTCTTTAAAAATCCCCGAAATAAAACTGTCAACGAGTACTGTGCCAGCCAATTTGTTATTTAATCACCATTTTCATCATATTCCTACGCCTTTACCTATAGATCTTTTCAAGTAGAGGTGTTGATTCTTTCTTGTTTTGCATCATACCTTGTAGTTGTTTGGTTATTCAATTCTTTTTCGAATTCTAGCCAATGATCATGCACTAACATTTTACAGTCAAAAAAGTATTTTTAAAACAAGTCATCCAAGATCTGTCCGAAAGTCCATTTACTCCGTTATTGTTGGTTGGTTTATTTATATTTAGATATCCATGTGTATATGATTAAACAATTACAATAATCAACATGTAACTTTTATAAATATTCAATTAGCTTCCTTGTAAAATTTTGGGCAATCTGACTCTCCCTTCTCACTCCCTTTAGGTTTTCTTTCAACTCAAAAATTGTTCAGAATTCACACTCACATTGAAAAGATAGGACGTTTCCACTAAGGCTCATTTGAAATGGTTGTTCAAAGTTTTAAACAATTCTCAGTTGTTTTTTTCTAAAAGAAAAATTGATTTCTATTAGCAGGAAAGAATCACATTATTGATTAGCTTCATTGAATCTAGTGTGCATGCGCTTTAAAAGACAAAAAATTGCAGTAACATGCTTCATCGGCAATTTAGCTCATCAACCTGTGTACAGAATTATAGCATAAAACTATAAATTCAGACTTCCAATGGTGTTAGAAAAAAATTCTTCTTGGCAAGAATAGAAAATGCATGGAACAACCCTAGAGAGAAGATGGTCATATCCAAGAGTATACATATCTTTTAAATATCAATTTAACTACCAATTAGAAACCATCAACCATAACTGTCAACACAGGTTTCTTTCAGTTTTCAAGTTTGTCTTACTGGCTGGCAATGTAAATATGTATATATCACGTGCTCAGGCCACACCAATGGAGCTAGAGGACTCCTTATGATGTCTGGAAAAAATGTTTGTTATTTCAATATTTCCCCTAAATATTTTTCATGAAGGATTGTTCAGTTTGCAATGGAAGTTAATACTTGATGGATCACTTTGTTTGCGTCAGCCTGTTTTTTTTCAAAATTTAGACTTTTTTAGTGATCACTGCCCAATAAAAGGCAAGAGAAGTAACTTATTCATCAATCACTTACAATTTTTCTGATAACCTCAAATACGGCAAGCTGCCAGAAGATATTGGTCACATGACAGTTTGTATTGAGTGACTTACTAGATCTGTTTCTTTATCTATTTGATCTCATTCCAACTGAACTGAAACTGTCTTAATGATGCAATTAACTGCTTTCAAAAAAGATTTTTCTAAGTCCACTCAGTACATTCATGAAAATGGGTCATGGCTTGGCTTTGTGAACAAAGATTAAGGATGGTTCTCCACATCTATTGCAGCATTTCAGATGGTCAGTAAGGCCTATACGGTTGCAGGAAAATTCTGGTAGCTAATGGATAAATCACGCAAATGCTTACTTCAAACGACAAATTGAAAACTTTCAACCAAAACTCATACAAAAACCGTCAACATAGGTTTCTTCAGTTTTCAAGTTGATCCACCTGGCTGGCTGGCAGGCTATGTAAGTATGTTTCATAAATACATGCTTCACTAATGCATTCAGATGGCTGGAAATTCAAACATTTATTCTGTTTTTCTTGTTTCTTTGAAAATCAGCCCCCAATAGATTTTTGTCGGGGGGTCAATTTGCAATCTGACTTCATTTTTTTTAAAAATCCCCCCTAAAATATGTTTCTATTAGGGGTTCAATTTTAAATGTAACTTTATCCCTTTGGTATTATCTGGCAATATTCTCGCTTGTTTTTTGAAAATTCAGATTCTTTTTTAGGGATCACCAACCAACTAAAGGCAAGAGATATAACTCATCCATTGATCATGCTTTTTTCCAATTTTTCAGTTGATCATCCCCAACACAGCATGCTTACAAAAGATGTTGGTCATGTGACTCTATTGAGTGATTATTTTCATTTTTTGTTCGCTTTGGCCCACAAAACGAGAAAATATTTCTAATCCAACCTGTCTCCCAAAAAGTTTGTCGATCCCTGGTATAATGTGAAGAAGGCTTAGACACTTAGCAGGGTACATAAAAGGAATTTGTTGGAGGGAAATTCTGCATTTATGTATCTGAATACATATGTATATTCCTGCACAGGAATAGATTTTCATAAATATGCATTAAAATAGTGCCTTTAGGAATTTATGGTTTAATAGCTACATATGTTGAAATCTAATACATTGAATTGAGTGAATATTCTGATTCTATATGTGCATGTGTTGGTGTGCTATCCTCAGAGGAGAATGAGTGGGTATAAAAGAGGGTAAGTAGCTAAGAGAAGAACAAGCAATGAAAAAGAGAGAGGAAAAGAAGAGAGCAGGTCTGGTTAGTCACTCAATAGAAACTGTCATGTGACCAACATCTTTAGCAGGGGTGATCAATTGAAAAATTTGAAAAAAAAGATGGTCAATAAATGCATTACTTCTCTAGCATTTTGCTGGGCAGTCATCGCTAAAAAAAGTCTGAATTTAAAGAAAAAATAAATATGAACACTGCTGGATGCAAACCAACAGACCAATCTAGCATAAACTTACATTGCAAATTGATCTCCCATCCCACCAAAATACCTATTTCTGGAGAGCATTTTTAAAAAACTAAAAAAGGCTTTTTTGGTAGAAGTAAATGTTTTGATTTTTAGTATTCTACCTCCATTGGTATGGCCTATGTGCATGGTATATACATACAGAGCCAGCCAACCAGACTGGCTTAAAAACTGAATAAACCTATTAATAGTTTTGGCGGACAGTTTTTGACAGAATTCAGAAGGAAAAGGATCACAGAGATATACTAAACATTTGTATATCTTTACTCTAGAGAATGAAGAGGTTCTTTGGGCAAAACCCAGGCTGAGATCTTGCGGGATTGGTCTCAACAGAGAGTTAGCAGAAACCTTATAAATAATTTATAAAGCGTTATCAAAAAATGTATTCATACTTTATGAGCCCATAATTCTCTAATGTCTTCTTTTCAGGTAAAAATTATCCTTAGAAATAGATTAGATGAAAATTACCGTTGAACAATGTGAATTTGTTTTGAAATGTTTTTTAAAAATTTCTTAATGTAAATCAGTGTTTTTTGAACTTTTTAAGCCCAACCACCCCTATGATACCTAAATAGATGTCAGTGCACCCCTGCAGCTTGGGTACAGAAAGGACAAAACACACATTTTAGAGACATGTGGTAGCTTGTCATTAAAAAGAAAAATATCAAAATCCAGTTCAAAAGTTTCATAAAGTAAAATTTTATGATAAGTGTATCAATGAATTTCTATTGGGCGTTCATCATCAAATTATTGTGGCAGCAATGAAATATAAAAGGTTTATTAAAAATGAATTACTTGAAAGAGTACTTATGATATTGATTTTTACTTCTAGTGTGAACTTTGGGTTGAATGATTTTCAACACGTGGCAATATCTGGTTTAAGCTTTGACAAATAGATTTTCAAGTTACCTTGACAAACAATATCCAAGCGGTTTCTTTTCTTTGTGAGTATATGGCTTACTTTACTGAATACCCATTCAACAATATAAGAGGAGGGAAAAGCAATGGGAAGCAGTTTAGCTTCTTTTAAAGAAACAGGAAATGATTTCTTCCTGCAAGTTGATTCCTTGTTCTTCAACCTTGTAAATGAATGGATTCATAATCCGGACCACAACATTCATATCAACAAGATCTTCAAAGCACTTCTCAAAACCATTTTTCAGTGACTGCAGATGCATACAGTATTCTTCCAGATCCCGCCTGGAATAACAATCTTTTACTGAACTCATTCTGAGATAATGCTAAGAGAAAATATTCTGCCAATATTCTGTTTGAACAAATCTAGTGATCTGAAGAAAGTAGATTCAGCAGTTTTGGCCTTTGACGGATTGAAATTATCACCTTATTCATTCTATCATAAATGTCATCAAGATATGCCACGTATCCATGCAGATAAAGGATTTCCTAGCATTATTAATTACCGACAGATTGCAAAAATTTGATTACTGAATTGGATAAAACAAAAAAAGTACTCAAGGCACAAACTTTTGGAGAGTTAGCATACTTTGGTGTTAAAAAGAAATTCTTCTTCGTTTTCTTGACACAGTTGGCAGAATAATCTGCTTTAATGAAGGTGCTTTAATCTTGTTAACTACTGAAATTGTTATAGGAGGAGTTTAATGGAGGCGCAGACTAAGCTTTTTAGCAGCAAGATGATAACGATCAATAATACAATGGATTGTAAAAAGACTGGGAATTTTTTTTTTGTGAATGCAATTAATCCAGCATGGCGGCTTGTAATTGATGGTGCCCCATCTGTTGCACGAGCACTAATGTTTATAACTGGGATGATATTAGTTAAAACATACGTCTGGAGCTCTTCACAGAGTGATCCTCCATTCAGGTTGGTCTTTACTGATTTATAAAAACAGTATTTTAAAATTGCCATAATTAGCAGATGCATAGAAAAACATGAAAGTGTCGGAGGAGAAAAAATTCCGATCGAAAAAGAATGAACAGCATTTCTTTATAGGCTTTTCTCTCTTTCATAAATCATACATAAACTATTAACAATGCCTTGTTGTCTCATGCATTTTCATCCAATTATATTATAAATTCATTTTTGTACAATTCTACACACAACTGACTTTCAATACCATTTCCAAATTCCTTGAGCTGATAAGGTACTGTCACTGAGAGAGATGGATTAGATAACATTAACTGCATCCATTTTGAGAACAATAGTCCCAACTTCAGATATAGAAGAACTAATGTTTCAGCAACTGAGTGAGTTCTACATTTTATGATCATTTTAGAAATTTTGTAAGAAACATTGAGACCATTATCTACATCAGAATCAGTATTCTTCTTTGTGAAGAGTGAAAATGCATGTGTAGTATGCTTTTTGAATGTATCCTTCTGTTCATGAAATACTGCAATGCCATTACGAGAATTACTTGGATATTCCTTATGAAGATGAGCTTGGAGAATTGATGGGGGTTGATTCATTGGTAGAGGAATGAAACCAAATTGCAGTTCATTGTCACCGGTCTTTTATTGTCCATTGTTGGACAGAGACCTTCTCCAGGATTCACCACACCTCTCTATATTTTCTGAATCTGTCCTCTTCATTTTACCATCAAATATTCTGCCAGCCTCAGTTCTGCATTTGACCTCAGGGGATCCACATTTTGAGTTTTGATGTCCTGCAGTCGTCTGCCATTCTTACAACTTGATCAGCCCATTGCCATTTGAGTTTTCTAATAGATTTTATGATATCTCGAACTGTTGTTTTTTCTTTGATATACTGTGCTCTTTTGTGATCGCCTCACGTGATGATGAGCATGATTCTCTCATGTGCACGTCGCATGGTTCTCAGTTTGAGGATCAGTCTTGTGGTTAGTTTCCATGTTTCAACTCTGTAAGTGACTATTGGTTGTATACTCTTCTTTTCAGGACTTATGGGATTTTCTTGGTCTTGGTCAAGTAGTCAACGTTATACTATCAAATTCTCTGGTTTCATTCTTCTTTCAGAGGTCAAGTCTGGGCTGCTGTCAGCTTATTAAGTAGCATGCTCTTTAAAGTACTAATTCATATCTAGAAGTAATCACACACAGAAGTTTTCACTTTTAATAATCATGGTAGTCCAAACAATAACTGTGCATTAGTATCCTTTCTTTTTATACTGGTACACTAGTATGAAAATAACAGCAAGAGGGACAATTTAAAATGGTTATATACCTTTATCCATAGAATAACAGTAACGCTACAGGGTATTAAATAATAGTTCATCACTTGCCAGATATTTCCTTAAAAAGAAATGGTTAGCAAAGGGAGTATTATTAACTGCCTAATGCAAATTCCCACAAGTTTGTAAGCAAATACCACTGGATACCATTTGTAAATCAGAATCATAGATATTTATGGAATCTCTACAAATACTCCTCTAAAAGCTGAAATGCCCCCTTAAGGTTCTCAGTCCCTCTAAACCCACCTTGAAACAAACCAATGCCCCTCCTCAGAAGGTGCTAGCACCCACATTGAGAACCACAGAGTAAATGATATCTGAAGACAAAGACAAAACATATTTTTTGATATGCAAAAACATGCATTATATAGCCGGGAATCCTGGCATTGCCTTGAGAGAAAATGACTTTTGGTACACACTGGGCAGGCAAACTCACAAGTTGAGGTCAAGTTTAGCATTATTTCTTTGCGCAGCTCATGTCCTCCAGTCATGTTGTGTAAGAAGAAATATATTAAAGAACATGACTGTTACTGTGCTGTCAATAAAACCATAAAAGATATCAGAAAAAATTTGATCGAAAAGAAACTTTGGAGAAACCGTAATTTTTTGATAAAATGTCAGGTGTGTGCAAATGTTTCCATCAAAAAGTACAAAAAGTATGGTGTGTGAGCAAAAGTTCCCACAGGTATCCAGTGAAAAACTTTAATTTAGTGACAAATGTTATGTTTGCAAAAGTTTCCATTGAATAACATTTGAATCAACATAGGCTCACATATCGCCTGACCAGCCAAATTGGCTACAGATTCTTCTCTCTTTTCTCATCTCTGTGTGTGTGTGTGTGTGTGTGTGTGTGTGTGTGTGTGTCTGTCTGTCTGTCTGTCTGTCTGTCTGTCTGTCTCCAGCAGGTGCTCCTTGTTACATTTTTGGGTCTACAATCTTGGAAAATTTGTATAAGTACATGAGCAGGCACCATTTGAAAAAGCTATTTTGTTTCTACAAAAAAGTGATTTTTAGGGTCTGTATGGTCATTTAGGACCATCAATGATCAAATCAAGAACAGGGATTTATTTAGATAATTTCAGATTAAAAAATTCTATTTTCCCCAGATAATTCTAAATAATTTTTCAGATAATCAGTTTTGGTACCTGTGTAAGCTACAGTGATTTGTTTCTGTGAGGTATGGATATTTTTAATGCTTTCAATCCTTGCGCAGATGACTTTTAGCAATGGTTTCCCCAAGTCAGAGTGACCTCAACCACTTGAGAAAGATTGCTATAAAAATGCCAATAAAATATCAGATGTGTGCAAATATTCCTATCAAAAAAGTCTGTGAAAAAAATATTGTTTGTGTGCTAAAATTTCCAAAGCTTCCCCAGTGAAAAAAACTCTAATTTTGTGAAAAGTTTTACGTCTGCAAAAGTATCCAGTGAAAACAGTCATGCAAAAGCTTCCAATGAAAAACTATTTTTTTTGCTTTCCATCCTACCTTACTCAAGTTTAGGTAATGGTTCCACCGAGTCAGAGTGACCCAAGCCATTTCTGAAGGATTGCAATGAAGATGCCAATAGCAATAAAATGATGTTGAAATGTTGATTCTCTTGAAAAAACAATTCAAGATTTTTTTATTTTAATGTTTAATGCCAAATTTATTGTCCATTTTACATGTGAAATTGAGTGACATAGATAAAAATATCATTTTATAGAAAAACCATAAAAATACTAAATTCTGACATCAAGATGCAGCCCAAAACATCTAAATTTAGATGTAAAACATGTAAAGACATCTAAAAACTAAATTCTAGATTTTCTCAATGAAACGTGTTTGGAAACTTCTAAAAACTTAATCCAAAGCATGTACCTTGATTTTAAAGATTCAGATATAAGTATTTCAATTTTTCATATTGAAAAATATCAGATGAATATCACTTCAAATCACCATCAAGCAATTCTATGATGACAATATCTGAATGTATAAAGATAATCCAAAAACTTTCCTTTAAATTTTTTAAAACTTGCTTTCGTATGTGTGCAAGCCAGGAGGTAGGGGTGGGCAACAAAACCCCTACCTGACCAACCAGCCGAATCAGCTAAAGGTTCTCTGCCACCCCCAGGAAATATTTTGGCAAAACTGTTCTATAATGAGTAAATCAAAGTAATTTGGGCAAATCAAGCCCTCAATCTCTCTTGACAAGATAGTTCCCGAACATCTATGGTTGTTAGAATTTAATTTTGTACAAATCACTTGACAGCGCCATATTGAATTTGATGGGATTGTTACTATATATTCTAGTGTTTGGATAATCTATTTAGTTTCGATATGAACAAGCCTTAGGGGATGAGGATTATTGTGGTGTATTTTGTCATTTGTCAAGAGAAACAGGAACAGACACAAATATAGGTCAGGTTACACACTCAATAGAAACCGTCACTTGACCAATGTCTTTTAGCAGCATGCCATGTTAGGGGTGAATAATTAAAAAAATTAAAACATTGAAAGGAGGGGTGAAAAATGAATGTTACCTCTCTCACCAAGAAATTGGGCACAAACTAAGAACTAATTTAACATGAAATTACATCGCAAACCCCACTGAGAACCTATTTAGAATGGAGGTTTAAGATTTTTTTTATAGACATAGTAAGAAGTAGATGTTGAAATTTTTAGTTTTCTACCGGCATTAGTGAGGCAAGTATGCATGATACATACATACATAGCCAGCCAGCCAGCCAGTCCGCCAACCATCCAGACCAACTTGAATACTGAAGAGACTTACGCTGACAGTTTTGCCAACAGTTTTGATTAACAGAGTTTAGAGTAATGATACCTGAGAGTGGCTACTGTGGTCTACGTAAGTAAATGTCTGGCATGAGTGTAAAATGGTTTAATGGTTAGAAGAACATAAAATGGTACCAGAAAAATATCTTTAGTCTTGGTTGTACTATTGTGGTAATGATTTTAGCATCAATGCATAAAACTGAGAATTCACACCCAAGAATCTTTTTTTTCTCAAGACAAAAAAAAAAGACTATTTAAATTTTTCTACATAGTTACATCAACAATTTTTTCATCGTCCACAAAAATATACAGAGAAATTACCAACAGAGTTATTATTTGAAAAAGAGCAGTATCCTTAACTTGATATGGCAGATTGAGACCAATGCTATGCTATATGTTGCCGGTGATTTATATATATATATATATATATATATATATATATATATATATGTTTATATATATTTATATATATGTATATATATATATTTATATATATGTATATATATATATATATATATATATATATATATATATATATATATATATATATATATATATATATATGTGTGTGTGTGTGTGTGTGTGTGTGTGTGTGTGTTGAGAAATTGCCATAGTTGGTCATATAGAATGAATTGAATCATATATAGAAACTTATTTGAAATGATCTCTTATCATTACGTGGTTAATATATCATTCAATTCAGACAACATTAATAGAATAGAGAATTAAAAGGCTGTTTAGGTCAATGGTATGTTGAAGCAGCTACCCAATTGGTGGCAGGTTTGATTCTTGCAGCAGCCCCATTTTTTTTCAATTGTTTATTCTATTTATCTTTTCTGATTTGAGTGATGTATTAACCGTGTAATGATGGAAGAACATTTTATATATATGTTTATTTATATATATATATATATATATGAATACATAGAACATGAGTAAAGTCTTTTTTCAATGGTTCATTACAAATTGTACATTATATTTCACTTAAAAGAAAATTTCATTTGAAAATCTTTTTTAAGTGAAACAGAATGTACAATCTGTAACCATTGAAAAAATCTTTACTCATGTTATAACCACTCTACCAATGGCATGGGGCATTATTTTGGATAAGATCTATCTAATACATATACACGCGCTTGTTGTATATATCTTACTGTTTACTTATATATATACATATATATAAATATATGTATACATATATATATATATATATATATATATATATATATATATATATATGTATACACATATATATATACATACATATATACATACATATATTTATATATATATATATATATATTTATATATGAATGTGTGTGTGTGTTGGTATGAGTGTTGTAAGTGCTCAATCATCTAAAACAGAGTGTAAATATATATAGAGAAGTGTATGTATGTATGTATGTATGTATGTATGTATGAGGATGGATCACTAGACACAGATATTGGCTGTCAAGTGTTGAACATTCATAAATTTCCTGAAGTTCCGTTTGTTCACTTTCAAAATGAACATTAAGGCCACAGGTACAATAACATGACAGAAGTACAAAGTCCTGAATTTTTTCTTCAGATCAACATCTTGAATATTCTGATAGGCAGTTTCAGAAAAGCAAGTCAGAAATTGATTCGAACAAGTTCAATGTAGATACGAATCATGTTTGGTCTTTTTTCTTATTAGAAACTATCAACTAAAACTGTCACAAAAACTGGCCAAATAGGTTTCTCCAGTTTTCAAGTTGGTCCTGCTATCTGACAGGAGATCTATGCATGTATCGTGCTGACATGTCCCACCAAAGGAGCTAGAGAGCTGGCATTCACAGCATTTACTCCTTGTTATTAAAAAAAAAGTTTAAAATAATTTACAATGTAAGTTTATGCTAAACTGATCCCTCTGTCCAGCATTCACATTTGATTTTTGAAAATTCAAACTTCTTCAGTGATCACCAACCAACAAAAAGTGAGAAAAGTAAACTTAATCGTTGATCAACCTATTGTTCATTTTTTTAATTGATCATATCAAGCATGGCATGCTGCCAAAATACATTGGAAACATGACAGTTTCAGTTGAGTGACTAACCAGATCTGTTGTGAGCATTGATATGTAGGGAAATATGTTAATTCATAACAAATCATCTCTTAGTTTCATTAAAATATAACAAGAAGAATGATTACTGATCAAATTTACCTCTTTTTCAAGTTTAAGCTAATTTTTTAAATTCATCTTTCTATCTAATCTGACATAATAAATTTAACAAATTTGTTTCCTCCATCGAAGAGCTCCACTATCAATTAGGAGCAGTATCAAGCGGTTTATGATATTAAGAGTTACCAAAAGTATCCAGACAGAGTGCTATGTGACAGTAAAAGATTTAAACCCATAAGTTAGTTCAGACTTGAGTTCTGAATCAAAACTCTTGCATGATTTCAGTAAAATCCAACATTTGCATTATGCTTCGTTTATAATTCAGGTTAATCTATCCAATAGTAAATTCACAATTGATTTGATACAACATCTACCTCCAAGATTACACTCATACTGATAGTGGATGTCAAAAAGGTGTGGCATCCTACTGATCTATCCAGATAACAGAGGCCGGAAAATCCATTTAAGTGACAGGCATTTCTGTCATCATTTCAGCTGGAAAATATACTTAGTAGCGTTTATAAGTGGAATTATGATTTAAACTTGTCACAGGTATTTAACCAATCCTGAGAATCAAACCAGTGAATAATGTACGTATAAGTAGAAATGACATAACATTAGAAACGTTTATTTCAAATAGAAGGGGGTCATACAGCAAACTACATTGAGCTGTAAGTATTACTAAGGTTTTCCTATTCAAAAAGTGCCATGATAGTCATGTAAAATGATTTTCGGTCTGTTATACAAAACTATGTCTTTGAAGTATTTTGGTTACTTCTCTTCTATATGAAGTCATTGATAGCAAAAATAAAAACAGAAACATTGTTCTTAATTGAAATTTTTTAGAAGTCAATTATGCCTTCTGAACATAATTTTCTTAATCTTGTTCCATAGAAAAATATGGCTGAAAAAAATCTTGATTCTCTCTCTCTCTCACTTTTTCTCTTTTATTCTATTTTGCTTTCTCTCACTTTATCCATTTCCTCTCTCTCTCTCTCTCTCTCTCTCTCTCTCTCTCTCTCTCTCTCTCTCTCAATTCTATTCTGAAACCACATCAAAATTATTAGAGATGCACATCACATTATAGGCACAACACTTGAATGAGCACGAAATACATGTTTATTTTAGAATGGATTTTTAATGTAAATCAAGCAACCCCAACATATTGAGAACCACTGATCCAAAAGTCTTCAAATTTAACACTGCAATGACCATAGTTCTGACTAACATATTTGGGAAGTATCAACTTTGTACAATTGCCAGTTGTTGAGTTATCTCTGTGCATACACACACACTCCCACGAACACATGGACATTTCTCGAATTATTGTAAGGATAGTGCAATGTTAGTTCTTGGATTATTTGCATGAAATAGTAATTCAATTTCTGGCCAACAAACTGATTAATCAGGAGATGATAAAAAAATCCAGTATTGTTTCAAAATATTGTATCATCATCATCATCATCATCATCATCATCATCCTTTTAGCGTACGTTATTGGATATAGACCTTTGCCAAGATTCACCAGACCTCTATATTAGGGTCACTGTAGAGCCAATACTTTCTGAACTTGTCAAGGTCATCAAGCCATCTCATATTTTGCTAGCTGCATTTTTTCATATGATCTGTAGGGATCCAAATTTACAGTATATCAACCGGAATTTCAGAAGGTAAAGCAAAGCTGTTTTTGCTTCCTCCACCACAAACGCAACACAAACGCCCTCGTTCTTTAGCCATGCGTTGTTCTTCTGCTTTAACCCTTTTAGCATGCCGTACTGTGTTCACTTCCCAGTAAACAATTGAATCAATTCATTTTATTGATGGACATATCGTATCGACTGAATAGAAGTTTCATTACAAAGCTCTACTCGAGAAACTATCAAGCACCCCTTAGGCTTCCAGACCCCAGTGTGATGCACTGGCGGCACCTCCCTCTTAGGGGTCCTGTTGCCGTTTATTCCTGTAGACTCTCCCTATGGTTTCAGTAACAAGTACTGGACTAGCAAGCCCCATTCCCAAAATTGACTGACACACACAGCTAAAGGGTCCAAGCTGTCCTGCTCAATAAGGAAGACGTGGATTCATGACTCTCCCAAAAGCATTAGTACAAAGTTTACTGGTTCTATTTTTCTTGTCAGTAACCGCTATGCCTCTTTGCACCTCCAACACACAAAAATCATAATTAGAAACCGTCAGTTAAAACTGTCAACATAGGTATCTTTAGTTTTTAGGTTAGTCTGGCAGGCTGGCAATTTATGTATGTATGACTTGTACAGGCTGCACCAATGGAGTTAGAGGGCTGAAAATTTGAATATTACTCCCGACTGTATCTACAAAAGACTCCTTTTTTCTCTTTTAAATTCCCTCTAAGTAAGTTCTTGGTGGGGTAGGGGTCAATTTGCAATGTAAGTTTATGCTATTGGTCCCTAGTTTGTGCCTGGCTGAGTTCCTGCATGCGATTTTTAGAAAATTCAGATTTTTTAGTGATCCAACGAAAGCTGAGAGGAGTGACTTATTCACTGATCATCCTCTCTTTCCAACTTTTAATTGATCATCCCCAACACGGAGTGCTGACAAAAACAATGGTCATGTGACAGTTTTCTATTGGGTGACCAACCAGATTTGTTCTAATATTTGCGGTGCGAAACAATACGGGTTTTCAAACTTTTTTTTTATCGTTTTTACAAATTTTCTTAGTTTTCAGTCATAAATCTTGTTAGCAGGATTTTTATCCGAATTTTATCTGCATCTTTACCGAAGCATGAGAGTGACTTCAGTGAAACAAAACACAGGAAATAATATTTTGGCAAAATAGGTCAAAGCTTAAAAGGCTGATATCTTCTGGAAAGAGCAGGAAATGTTAATGTCCCTTGCACGCACAGACATTATCATCATACATAACCTATCAGTATAACCTACAATATCATGAGTAGGATTTATTGAACAAAAATGTTTCTGATTACAAATATAGTGATGCTGTAAATAAAAAAGGAACCATAATCACTGTTGTATTTTAACACCAACTGTATTTGTACAACCAATGCATCCTTCTGATAGTCACCTATGGAGCTGAAACATGTGACCTAACCAAAAGACTGACACTCAAATTGAGAACCATGCAATATGCATAGGAGAATATCATGCTCATTTTGATATGGAGGGATCGTAAGACAGCAAAACATATCAAAGGGAAAACAGATGTCCAAGATATCATTGAATCCATTAGGGAAATTTAGATGGCAACATGCTGGTCACAACTCATTACATGGATCCTCAGAGAACACATGCAAAGCTGGGGCCAACAAAATATAAAATTGCATGATGAAGTGGATAATTTGAAAAAGTATTGGCTCTGTGATGCCCATGAAAGGGAGGTCTGGCGAATCTTGGGGAATGACTATGTCCAATGAAGGATGCTAAAAGGAGGAGGAGGTGGATGATGATGATGATGTATTTGAACCTAGCATACATATGTAAGGTTTCAGCTTTTCTTAAGCTCACTGATTTCACTGCTATTCCACAGCTCTCTTACTTAGCTTTATCTCTTATTTTTTATTAATCAAATTCATATTTCAGGAAGAAGGGGAAAACATTTTGATGTTTAAGCAATAAAATTTTATGGTGCATGGAAAATCTGGCGAAAAGAAGGGATGGTCAATGGTCAGAAATTATTACATGTGTTGCTAAGAAAAAAAACAGAGCTGATTTATTGAAAGTTCTTGTTTGCAGCTGTGTATAATTAAAAGCTCTCAAATTTTTGCTAATTATCTAAGATGCATGATTTCGTTATTTTCATTTATAATAACATCCACTGATATCATAATTAGCGATGAGCAGATGTCTTCTATCAAGTTAAGAGAAGCAGCTGATGCAGTGAAATAAGATTCTGTTCATGCAACTCGCATAGTAAAACAGAATTTCATTCATTTTCTAATGATGTAATGAAGATGAATTTCATTCTCTGATGACATAATTAAAATGGTGAATTTATTGAATAACAAAATTATAAAAAGTTTTTAAAAAAAACAAAATTTTCAAAAAGTGCTCAACTAATCGTCTGAGCTCATTGCAATGCAAATCTCTATTATCCACGTTATTTAAATTGCAATGTGTAACCATATATTCCATATTTACTATCATTTTTGATGGCAGAAGAAAACTAATTTTTTAATCTTTAGGACAATTACAATATAACTCTGCTCAAAATGAAGTTCTATTATCTTTTTTTAAACTTGGAGTTTGCTGTGGACGCTGATTTTGATGGTGGAATTGTTTATTATTTTTTTTTCTGTTAACAAAAGCCTGAAAATGTTCAACATCATAAATCACCTCTTTTGCAATATGGTTGCATTCAAATAATTGGCTGAATATGAAACAACGTGAGAGCGGGCAATAAACTAATGAAAAAAAAAATCATTGATGATATCCAATGTCCACAGATGTTTGATTATAGTTTAATTCTTTGTCAGGCGATTTGCCAAGAACTTCACACAGCAAACAGCACAAATTATCGTTGACAGCATCAATATTTTTGTACTTAACCAAGATAGCAACAGAATGCCTATTGTATGAGCCAAAGAGGCAGAACAATAATAACCTTATCGTGCGAGTACTTATCTCACAAGAATTGCCAAGGTTTAATCTTCCAGATGGCATATTGCCAGTGCGGCCATAACCACAGCAGCAACAAAGAACTATTTTGAGACTAGGGACTTTATTACGTCTTGAAGAAAAATGATACCATGTTCACAATGTCATTTTTAGAAAAGCAGCAAGATTCTTATGACCTCGGCAAACCGACAGATCAATTTATTCTTTAATTTTACTTAGCAGGTAATTTGTTTTTGAGCTAGCTTTAAGTATGCAGCAATAAAATTACTGTGAAAACCTTTTGTGTTTTGAACTACAAAATTCAAAAGTATTTTTCTCTACTTCATTCAACAGACCAGTTTAAAACATTGTTGATAGGCTAAGGTTATTCATATGTTATAATATTTATATGTATATATGCATCAAGACTTTGCCCAGCCTTAACTGTTCATGGAAAAAACTTGAAATTTTACTCACACATTCTCCACAATTTTGTTTTTTTTAAATTCCCCTCCAAAATATGTTTTCAGTAGGGGTTCAATTTACAATGTAAATTTATGCTTGATTTGTTTCTGGCAGTATTTTATGGAAATTCAGACTTTTTTGTGATCACTGCCAAAAAAAAGATGACTGAAGTACCTTATTATTTGATCACATAGTAAAATGTTTTCATCGAGGTAACTCAATTTTACCACCACCACTGCTTAATTTATCAGGTAAAAACAGAATATACGAGAGATGGTCATTCATAATTTCCCTTTGGATACTAGTCTTAGTTTGAAGTCATGAGAAAATATGGTTTTATCTTTGTTGACCTTACAGCACAATGTCTTCCATTTCCTCTTTGAAGTGTGAGTGAAAATACCACAGTATAGACCAGAAGCTGGAAAGCATTTTGGGAGATGGACGGATTAAAAATACTTTAATGTCTGGCAGGCCATGTTGAATTATAGATTAAACAGTGATCATACAAGGCTAAGGAAATTAACAATGTAATGAACAACTGTAAGACGTGAGACAGCATTACATACACAGAAAGAATCGCTTAGTAGGAAAAAGCCGAATATACAAACATGTTTTTACAGAGTATAATAAAAAACCAGCACATATGACAGGACATAACATGCAGTGCCTTAGTCAGCCGAGTACTTTAATAGAACAGCAGGAATGTATAGCATTAAAACATTTTTAGCTATAAAACATTGATTTATTTGAGATCACTGTGAAAATGAGCCTTTTGCTCTTTTTTTTTTACATTGAATTTCATTGTTCGCTTATCAAAAATATATCAGAAAACAAAGGATTATTATAAGCAACATCACATATTCAATGAGAATCGGCTGGCCAGATGAAATGAGGCCGCAGACTGATTTTGGTCAGTGGGCCTAATTCGTCAACTCTTACTATTGACAAAAAGAAAACAGCCTAACATCTTCAGGCCTTGGAACATCTTCATCATAAGATAGCTTTTATTAATATAGAAATCCTAATTATGATTATTCTCATTACTGGTCTTTTTATTACCAAATTTTTATTTCATACACACGCAGGGCCCGTGTCAAGCTGATTGCACCAATTGCTCTCAATTGGAATCTGCACCTAAATGAGCTCAGCACTTGGGTATATTCAAGTCAGGTCAAACGCACACAACATCACATTGCAGATGAACAAGATGATTTACAGAGAACAACAACAATATTAATTTTCTTCTAAATTCTCAAAGAGTCAACAGTGTTTGCTTGCAATGTTTATATTTTGAATTTTTCATATTGTTTTTCAATCAAATAATGTTTATTAATAACAGAAGAGCGTAAAAATTATTTCTGCAAAATTTTCAAGAGCTCTATTTGATTGCTTTCCATTATATCATAGAGATATAAAGTTTATATTTCTAAGATTCTATAAACCTCGACTGTCAATCAGAGGCTCTGTAGAGAATGTTTGCAAGATCCATTTTTGCGAACAAGTTTATATGAAAGTGTACACTCACATATTAGTCCAAAGAGATAGATATAAAGATTAGGTCTGGTTAGGGACTTGATAGACACTGTCATGTGACCAAAGTCTTTTGGCAGTTTGCTGTATTGGGGATGATCAATTCTAAAGTTGGAAACAGGAGTGATCAATGAAGAACTTACTTCTCTCAGCTCTTGTTGGGCAGTGATCATTAAAAAAGTCTAAAAAGTGTGAATGCAGCTGGACACAAACTGACAGTACAATTAAGCATCAACCTACATTGTGAACTGAACCAACCATTGGAAACTTATTTGGAGGGAAAATTTGGAAAAACAAAAAAATTTAATAGGGAGTAAAAGTTGAAATCTTTAGCCATCCAACTTGATTTGTGTGGCATATACACATGATACATACATAGCCAGCCAACAAACCAGTTTTTCATTTGAAACTCTATTTGAACCAATATCCAAATTTTACTAAGTGATACTATCAGTTGGCCTAGACACTTGGTGTGCTTAGTTCAAGAGGTAAGAGTGACATCACGTTAAGACAGCCTCCTCTTGGATACAGGTTAGATTCCTGCAATAGCCCATTTCTTTAATTGTTTATTATATTTATGCAGTCTAGGCCAACTGGCATATTCACCATGTAAAAGCAAGATCCTGGTTTGAATAAAGTTTCAAATAAAATAACACAGTCATAATTATTCTGTCAGATTATATATCTATTTCTTTATATATACACACATATATAATATTGGACAAAAGAGACAATGTGGAAATTAAAAAGATATTGTTTTGAGACATGTTTCACTTTCGGAAACTTTAACAAACAAAAGTTCTGAATGACTGATTGAAAAATTGGCAAAAAGAGTGATTTGTTCATTTAGGCTTCACAAAGTGGAACATGTCACAAAGACATTTTTTTTTTTTCTAAACTTTGTTTCCACATTGTCTCTTTCCTCCATTAACATATTGTTGGAGAAATCCAATCAAATCATACACCACACATTTATATGTATAGATCTCAATTATAGATTTAAAATCTACTTATGAATTTAGTGGCTGTCACTTAAGAAAACTGCAAATTTCGTTTCATTAAAATTTCCATTTTTTACTACTCAAGTCTACAGTTGAATTATAATTGCTTCTTCCTCGAATTGAAATTTGCATCGCAGACATCAAGAGGGTATCATTATGTGAGAGAGATAAGGAAGATACTTGAAAAATTTGCCCAATTAAAATAAAAATAAGAAGTTTGAAAACTTTGTAAATGTACTGCAAGTTCTAAATCTCTTACTGTGGCTTTTCCAACTGCACATAATTTGATAAGAAATTTGTGAACAAAAGAAAAAACACAGATCTAGTTAGTCAATCAAGAGAAACCATCATGTGAACAACGACTTTTGGCAGCATGCCATATTGGGGATGATTAATTAAAAAATTGGAAAAAGGGGTGATCAATAAATAAATCCCTCCTCTTACCTTTTGTTAAGCAGTGATCACTATGCATCTGTGTAAATCTTCCATGAATATTTCATAAATAAAAATTTGTACAAATTTCCCATCAATTTTGCGGATGAAATTTCAAGCATATATGTCCGATTAATCACTTAATAGACACTGTCAATTTATCAACGTTTTGGCAGCATGCTGTATTGGTGATCAATTGAAAAATTGAAAAAAAGAGGAAATCAATGAACAAGTTACTCCTCTTGCCTTTTGTTGCACAGTGATCACAAAAAAAATATTTCCAAAAAAAACAAGTGTGAATACTGCTATACACAAACTAAATAACCAATTTAGCATAAACTCACAATGTAAATTGAACCTGCACTGTAAATCTATCTAGTAGAGGAAAATTTTCAAGAACATTATAAGGAGTGAATGTTTAAATTTTCAGTCCTCTAGCTCGTTTGATGCAGCCTATATGTATGATACATGGCTTACCAGTAAGCCAGTCAGCCAGACCAACTTAAAACTGAAGAAACCCATGTAGACAGTTTTGGTTGACAGTTTCTAAAACTTTGAAAACATCAAAAATATAAAACAGGCTTTAAATCTGTAACTTTTCCAACTGCACATAATTTAATAAGAAATTTGTGAACAAAAGAAAAAATACAATGTTACTTGAGTCAATAATTGAATTGACAATTCTTGCATTAGTACACACTAATTTACTCGGACTAGTGAGCTCACCTTGGCTGTTATAGTCACAACATTCCAGCAGTTGTGCCCTCCAGCCTTCTCCAGTCATCTATCATAGTTGGTAACCTTCTGGGAATTTTTTTACTTGACCCTCCAATCAATCGCCAGGGATAGTTTCTTCTCATTCTGCTGCCTATGTAGAGGATTGTCTTGTATCATTAATCTCCGCTACCCATAACGATTGGGTCTAATCATTGTTCCTGGGTTTACTATATTCATCTGTTCTGACGTTTATGAGTATCTATGTATCTATCCGATCTTCCCTCAGTCGAAATCATTCATAGTAGAAACTTGAAATTCTGCACATGCACTGCCCACAATAAGTAAGGGAAATTTTTTTTTCTTCTTTAAAAATTACCCCCTTAAATAGGTTTTTTTTGGGGGGGGTCAATTTACAGAGAAAGTTCATACCAAATTCATCCCTTAGTGTCCATATTTGTTTTGTTTTTTAAATCACAAATTTGTTTCAAATTATACTGGCAGTACATTTCCATCAAGGTAACATGATTTTATGACCAACACTGCTTAATTCACAAGGTAAAAAGCAGCATATATGGGTGGCGATGATTCATAATTTCCCTTTGAATGCTAGTCAATTGATTCTTATTAGTAAAATCATCCTTATAAAGCTGCTTTGACTCATTCCAATGGCCAAGTGGATAAAAGCATTGGTTAAGCATATCTCGTAATCTGGCAGTTTTGGGCCCAATCCCAGGGTTGGTTAGTGCAAAAAAGTTATGTACTCTGGCTCAGTTGAAGAGGCAGATAAGTGACATTAACCAGGAAGAATTACATGATATGATATATCCCCCTATTATAAAGAGCTGAATGAGAACAATCAACCCCTGTGCTTTGAATAACTGTTTGGTTTGAAATTCCCAGACGGTTTACAACTATTGCAGACACTACGAGAAGGCCAGAGAGGACAATAGCTGAAACATTGTGATTATAACAATGGACTTGCTACAAGTTCCACGCAAATGGCTTCTTCTCAAGAACATCTGCTATGTGGAAAAAACACCCTTCTGAATTTTTTTCCCGACAAGTACAATCTTGACATTTTTTAATCCAGAATGTACAAGTGCCTTATCCAATGTTAGTCTTTTTTCAAAATTCTCTTATTGCTCTCTATGATAAATGTTTCTAACTCTTATAAGTAATTTCAACTTTCTTTTTAGTCATTTTCTGGCTTCATTTTAAACATGACATGTTTTAGTGTTTCCAACTTCACAATTTTAATATCAATGAGTTATTTTAGTAATTTTTTTTTACTGTCCTTGATTCTATGGCATAAAATACTCTTTGATGCAAAAATGGCCAAAAGACCTGGCTTAGGGTGACCAACATTAAACAAAAAAAAAACAACTAAAATGAGGACACTAGTCCAAGTAAATCAGTGAATAATAATAATAATAATTCTTCATCTCAGAAATTCAGACAAAAATTACAAAGCATTAATGTACAAATAAACTCAAGACAGAAATCCAGTTTATCCACTTTGATGCAAGGTTCATTGTTTCACAAAAATAGTTGTAGTGATTTTCAAGGAGAATAAAATTTGGCCTTAAAGATATATATCAGTTTGAAGAGGATACTGGAAAAAAGCCATTATGAGAAATCTCTTTGTCCGAATTACCTATAATTTTCACAGTTGATTTTATCATATTCGATTACAATGAAAAACAATTTTGATACGTTTTGGTTCAAAATTTTTTTTTAAAGTTTTAAAAGAGTTTTGAGGGTATTTTTGAGCAAGCATCTTTAAAACTTTGGTAAAAGAGAAAGATCTGAGATTTGACGTATCATTCAGACATATAACAGAATTATTTCTCTAGAGGAAAAAAAAATATGGGGGGGCACATTTTTGGGGAAATAAAATAGACATCAAATTCTTTGAAAAAAAAAAATCTAAAAACGTACTTTTAGGAGTGTTGTGTTTGTTCCATGAGAATCATTTCATAAATAGGAGAGGAGAGCTGACCTAAATTTGAAAAATATAGTTTTGAAAAAAATAGAGGTTAAAGTTTTTATAACCAAAAAATCTCATTATGTGTATTACATTTATTTATTCTCTCTGAAATCCTCAAAAGAAATCAAGCAAAGAATTATTCTAGGGATGATGAGTCTTCGGTAAAGCAAATTCAACCTTCAACAATAAAAACATCCTACTAGTCCTGAAAAGAAGAGTACGCAACCAATGCATCCTGGTCACTCATGAAACTGAAACATAGAGACTGACCCCCAAACTGACAACCACACAATGTGCACGGATGGGAATCATGCTCAACCTCAGATGGAGAGATCACAAGATAGCACAATATATTCGGGGGAAAACAGGAGCCCAACACATCATAGAATCCATTAGAAAACTCAAATGGTAATGGGCTCATCATGAGGCAAGGATATTTGACAACTGCGAGATATCACGACTCACAACATGGATTCTATGAGATCAAATGCGTATCCAAGGCTGGCAGAATACAGGATGGAGAGACAAACTAGACAAGTTCAGAAAGTATAAGCACCTTGACACCCATGATAGAGAGGTGTAGAAAATCCCGGGAAAGGTTTACGGTCAACGATGGACGATAAAAGGAGGGGGAGAATGATGATGATGACGAAGGAAATGTTATTGTGCATGGAACTGTCTTAAAATTTAATCACTTCCTCTGTAGCTTATTGTCTATAGTTCCATAAAATTTCATTTAAATTCATTTGTTTAACTGTTGGAAATATCATGTGGACAGTCATGAACAAATACATAAATGGACGAAAAAGAACCCTCAAAAAATGATCTCTCAATCAAAAGAAAATTCACAGATCGTCTCCAAAATTCAACCAATTCTTTCTTACCCTGTTGCTTACCATTCTGTGATATTTGATTGGAATTTATTGAGTACCCTTGGAGATATCGAGTTGACGGATAGAAAGACACAACTGAATATATATACCTCTCCAAATTTGTTAGCAAAGGTAAAAAAAAATCTAATACAAGCAAATTCTTTACTTGATTATAGGTCCATGTTAATCATTTTCCATGTTGAAATAGAATCAGAGTTAATTTTAAGCTCGATGAATTAATCAAATTACCAGCCAGCCATAAAATAGTGAATACCTCATTACTATATATACATATATATGAATATGATTATAATTTGCATTATGATATATTGAAAATCTTTAAATGATCTCCAGCTATTACATATTGAATGTATAATCTGGCTTAGACGACGCAAATAGAATGAGCAATTGAAGAAAATGGGGTTGCTGTAGAAATTTGAACCTACCACCGATAGGGTAACCGGCTATATCAATGCATTGCTCTTACCACTGAGCTTAACAGCCATTGGTAATGCAAAAGCCCAAACATTCATTCAATTCACATTGTTTGGGCCAAATGATACATTCACCATTTGATAATCGGAGTTAATTTCAGACAAAAGTTCCAATATCATCATCATCATCATCATCATCATCATCATCATCATCATCATCAGTCTTTTAACATTCATTGTAGGCTATAGACCTTCCCTAGGATTTACCAGTCCTCTACAACATAATTTATAATCATTTTGTCGGATCATATATCCATTTTTTAATAACACGTATATATACACATATATATGAATATATATATATATATATTTATATATATATATGTATTTATATATATATATATATATATATATATATATATATATATATATATATATATATATATATACATATACATATATTGTCATGTGCTGTTGAATATTTTATATTTGAGACAACAAATATCCTTTTGATTGGGGTTTTTTTCTCGGCTATTCATGTATGACTATCTGGTTCATTTTCCTAGGCAGCTTTCCACCGCCAATTAAAATGTGTGAAACACTTCATGTAACTACAAAATATGATTTGAAGAAGTGTAATTGTTATGAAAAAAAGAGGAAGTCAGAAAAAATTCTACAGAAATTGAGAAGTAGTATTCCCATTTAGTTTGGTGTGGAACATTTTTCAGCGTTCTTTGTTGGTGTTAATTTGCATTTCACATCTTACCACTCTGCAGTCATTTCCTTCGTTGATTTGATTTAGGACTTGAATGTCTTTGATGGTGTTGCTTTTGTCCACTTGGATATAGTCTATTTTGTTCTTGGTTTTGTGGTTGGGGCTCTTCCAAGTCCATTTTCTATTGGGTTCCTTCTTGAAAAGGTGTTCATGATTTTGAACCTGATTGCGGTTGCAAAGTTTACAACTATAAACCAATAAGTCTTTTCAACTGCATCTATAAACTTTTCACAAAAATCATCATAAAAAAGCAAGATGACCAAGGCAGGAAGCTAGCATTAGATGAAACTACCTGACCATAGACTATCTCTATTCGATAAATCAACTAAAAGAGAAAGCAGCAGAAGATAAAATACTACTTGTTGTGGCATTTACCGACTCCGTGGGAATTCCCATGGTCATTGAGACAATTACTCTGCAAAGTGTTGACCCTGTTAAAGTACTGAATATATACCATTACAGCAGTTCCTTTATCAGGCTACATAAAGATTTTGAGCCTTTTCAGCTCCCAAAAAAGGTTTGACAAAATGATACCAGCTAACCAAAACTCTCCACAGCCTGCCTTGAGATGATCCTTCTGAAACATAGACTGTGAGAATAAAGGAATCAGAAAAGACGACAAATGTCTGAGCAACCTCAGATTTGCAGACAACATCATCATTTTTACAGTGAACCTTCACAATCTCCAATGAATGCTAGATGAATTGAATGAAGAAAACAAGAAGGCCTTCACATGAATGATTAAAACTAAAACCGCAGAACTGAAGAAAGTAGAGCACAACATCTACCTAGGACAACGAATCTCCACGAGACCCTCAAAAGAAGAAGAAATCAAGTGTAGAATCACTCTAGGATAACAAGCCTTTGGCAGAGCAAGCTCAACCTTCAAAAACAAGAAGATCCCATTAATCCTGAAAAGAAGGGTATACAACCAATGTATTCTCCTGATAGTCACCTACAGAGCTGAAACATGGAACATAACCAAGAGACTGACCTGTAGAATAAGAAGCATGCAACGTGCACATGAAAGAATCATGCTCAACTTCACATGGAGTGATCACACGACAGCACAATATATCAGGAAGAAAACTGGAGCCTGAGACATCATAGAATCCATTAGAAAACTCAAATCGCAATGGCCTGGTCATGAGGCAAGATTGGCAGACAACAGCTGGATATCACAACATGGATCCCCAGAGATCACATGTGTAACTGAGGCCAGCACAGTACAAGATTGAGAGACTAACTAGACAAGTTCAGAAAGTATTGGCTCTGCAACGCCCATGATAGAAAGGTGTGGCAAATCCTGGGGAAGGTCTATATCCAATAACAGATGTTAAAATACTGATGATGATGATGATGATTCCCAGTTCTCCTGATGTACTAAACAACCATAGCCATCAAAGATGATGATGAATTCTATCCTCGTTATACATGTATGTGTGTGTGGGGGGTTATGTGTTTGTGTCTTTCTTCCTTTGTTCCAGCACTCCTGGCCATACCCTTTATTCAAAAGACTTAAGAATTGACATCAGTACTCCACTAGACCCTTTCAATAAATATTGGGCGGGGGGCTTGGAGGGGGGGGGAGATCTCATTCTGAGTGGTCTATTTAAAACATCTAGATTGTCCTGAATCCAGATGTTCCTTTAAATGTGTTCCCAATGGAAAACCCTAGTTATATCATGATTAAAATTCATTCTGACCATATCTATTTCTCGATGGGATTATTTTACATGATTTCAAATTTTGACTCTACAGTTGTTTAATTATTGACTGTGGTAGCGAGTTTCCTTAATGATTATTAACATTTTAGAAAATGATGACGGTCTTGACAAACCTTGCTCCTGACAGGTAACCCCAGAGCTGTAAATTCCAGGTGTTCCATTTCAGAAGCAACAATAATTTACTTTATTATACCATTCAATTATCGTTTATTAGATATTTTCCAGTGGGAAACGCCTGTGATGTCATAAAGAAAATTTATTCTGACCATGATTATTCCTGGAATTTTTTTACATCAATTCAAATTCTGACTCTAGGGTTGTCCAACTATTGACTGTAATGGCAAGTTCCTTGTTGAATTTAGAGCAAGGAAACAAATTCTTATGGCTACTCCAATGTCAAATATTTTAATAAGAAATCAGTGTTTGGTACAATCTCTTAAATCAAATCCAGATAATGCTTGTTCGCCTAAAAGCTAATATTATTAAATTTTCATTATTTCATGGATGATTGATTTGCTTTCAAAGTACATTAGATATCAAGGTATACGATGAGGACGAGCATAACTGTTAGCAAAAGTCTCATCACAAGTTGTTGAAAACCAGAGCTGTGGATTTGGTGAACAAAACCTTAGACTCCAAACCTATTCCTCATTCATAGTAACACCGACTCCTATTCCTCTATTAGTAGACTATTCAAATATTTCTTATATTTATTGAATACAAAGCATTTCATCACTATGAATATGAGTTATCAATCTACTTTTTAACAAGCTAATCCATTGAGGATTGTGTTTAAAGGCTATAAATATGGAGATACAGTTTTTCCATACTATTAATCCAAGAAGATACACATTAAGTAATATTAAACATAAGTAAAAACATACAAAATTAAAATAAATGAGGTTATATTTTTTATCAAAAGGCTACAAGATAAAAAGATGATATACAGGTAAATGTTTTGTTAGGCACTCAATAAAAACTGTCACGTGACCAACATATAATGTTGTGTTGGGTGAGATCAATTAAAATTTGGTAAAAAGTTGTTATCACTGAATAAGTTACTTCTCTCACCTTTAGTTGGACATTTTACAGGCTGAATTTTCAAAAAACAAGCATGAATATAGCCAAGACATGTCGGACCAATTTAGCAAAAACTTACATTGTAAATTGAAACCCTGACAAAAACTCTTTTTGAGGAGGAATTCTAATAAAAATGAAAAATCGTTTTCTGTAGAATATAATAAGGATTAAATGTTTGAATTTTCAGCCCTCTGGCTCCATTGGTGCAGCCTGTATGCGTGATACATATATACATAGTTAACCATCTGGATGAGCTTAAAAACTGAAGAAACCTATGATGATTGTTTTGGTTGACGGTTCTAATAAACTATAAAAATACCAAAAAAAAAATCAGGGACTTTTTTCTTTACCAGTTCAAAAATTTCAAGTACATTTTCCACCAAAGAATTCAAAGTTGATAAAGAGAAAACATTGAACACTTGAAGCAAAATACCTAATGACCATTTCAAAAGAATCGAACTCATTTAAGTACATAACCCTTCCTTTTTCAAGATCAAAGCATTGCTTGAATATGAAATTAAAGTGAATCAAACATGAATGAATACATTAAATCAAAATATAAATGTAAATTTAAATATATCCCTGAAGGAAAAAAAATAGATTATTCGAATCATTATCCGTGAAATTAGGAATTTTAATGCATTATATTACAATATGCATTCAGTCAGAGTCAGTACATTTTTATCGACTTCAATAACCCATTAATTGATGATTAATTCCGACTTCTTAACCTAGTTTACAGCTGTACAAATCAATTCTAACCTGTACAGATTAGAGCAAAAGGGTTTGAGATCTTCAGTACAGGAATATAAAGGCATTGAATATTACCATCGGATTAAAACTTAATTTTAGTAAACAGAATAAGAGTGGTGAGTTAAATAATTACAAAACTTTTTTTTGTGAATAATTACAAATTATGTTGCATAACAACATTCCTCTTGCCATGCCATTTAATTGGTTGCTTATTTGTCATTATCAAATAAACACATACAATGACAAAAGACATTTGAAATATCTTTTTCATATACTTTCATTGTGAAGTTTTTAAGGGATGATGATGATGATGATGATGATGATGATGATGACGACGACGATGACAATCATCATCATCATCATCATCATCATCATCATCATCATCATCAGTAATCTTTCAACGTCTGTCATTGGACATAGACCTTCCCCAGGATTCGCCACACTTCTCTATCATGGACGTCATGGAGCCAGTATTTTCTGAATCTGTCTGGCTTGTCTCTCCATCTAATATTCTGCCAGCCTTGGTTGTGCATGTAATCTCAGGGGATCCATGTTGTGAGTCACGATGTCCATTGGTTGACCACCATTCTTGCAACATGGCCAGCCCATTGCCATTTGAGATTTTTAATGGATTTTATGATGTCCCTGACTCTTGTCTTCTCCCGGATGTACTGTGCTGTCTTGTGGTCTCTCTATGTGAGGCCCAGCATAATTCATTCATGTACCCGTTGCATGGTTCTCAATTTGCGGATCTGTCTCTTGGTCAGGTTCCATGTTTCAGCTCCATAAGTGACTATTGGGAGGATGCATTGGTTATAGACCCTTTTTTTTTGGATTAATGGGATCTTCTTATTTTTGAAGGTTGAGCTTGTTCTGCCTGAGGCTTGCCATCCTAGTGTGATTCCCTGCTTGCCCTATGGTTTCAGGGGTAATAAACTATAAAATCACAGAATCTCTGTTGACCTAAAAATGGCTGCCTGATCAACCAGTTCATCTCTTTGCTCATCAGTGTCTATGAGTGTGTGTCTATTTGCGTCCAAGTACACCTGTTCAAATTTTGCGGACTGCAACCTTGAGAATTTATTTGAGTACATCACTAGGCACGTCTAAAAACGTTTTGTTTTGTTTTGTTTTTTTTTTGGTTTCTACAGTCATTTTGGACCAACAATGCCCACATCTTGTGCTGGTATTTTTTCAGATAATTTCTGATAAAAGTTAAGTTAGATAATCTTTTTAGATAATTAGTTCTTGTACACATGTGGGTTATGGTGATTCAATCATGTGAGGTACATTAATTTTCAAGAATTCCACTTCCTTTTTCCTATAATTCCTAAACATTTTAAAATTGTTATTATTAGAAAAGCATTAATAGTTCTATTTCTCTCATTCCTATATCTTTGTTTTTCAAATGTTCCTATGCGTTTAAAGGGTTTCCCGTAATAAACCGACTTTTGGCACACAATACCAAATCAACGTACTGCCAATATTTTTTTTAAATGATTTCCTACCAGGAGGCTTCATGAAATCCAACTTGGTTTTATTTGGGTGAAAACAGTTTCAGAACTTTTGTTGTTCACCTTTTAATTCTGCCAAAACATTCCTAATAATCTATGTCACATGCTGTTAAGAATGATGCCAAGAAAAGTCCCTTTTCTTCAGGCAAGAACAAGAGGACATTTTCAACATTTTCCTTCTTGTCCTTCACAATAGCTCCAAGATTTTCAAAAGGACTAAGGTCAGGTGGTTCATCTGACCAGCAGCCAAATCAATCTTTTTCATGATAAAAAAAAAAAGCTTTTTCTCATCCAGGAGTGCTTGAGTCTCAAGACTTCCAGCTGCAAAATAAGCTGGTTTTATCATAAGACATCCTTCAATACAAAAACTGTTGTTTTATTTATTTATTTCAGCCAATAAAGTATCATAAATCACTATCATTTATTTTTGCTTCTATTAACTCTCATCTGAAACGTTGCTGCTTCTTATCGCAACTAAACTCAGGCTGGGTACTCTTCAAGTGAGCCATTCTCTGTAATAGAGGATTGTGAGTTCAATTCTCACCCCAAACATATTCTTTATTTCAGTCTATGCATTTGACTTATTTATTCACTGCTGAAGGGAACCTAGCCTGAGTCTAGTTGCAATAAAAAGCAACAACAATGAAGATGAAAGTTTATAGTAGCAAAAATAAATAATAATAATTTATGATATTTTATATATTAAAAGAATAAAAATCGAACTGGATTGAACTGAACTACCAGTTAATAACAAACATGGTGCAGAGGAGATTGTGGATGGGGAGTGAGTTTAAGGGTTTGATTTGGACCGATGCTTGCCCCTAAGTTCCGGTAGTATATCGGTAAGGAGGGTTATGTCTTGAGCAAGCCATCCTCTTGTATAGAGGATTGTGAGTTTGATTCTCACTTACTCTTCATTCTGATCAACACTGTTGATTTATAAACACACTGTTGAAAAGTTCCCAGCCTGAGTTGAGTTGCAATAAAAGTAACAACAATTAAGATGAAGGTAAATAGTAGTAAAAAGGATTATCTAAAAAATATCATATTTGAGAGGCAATAATAAGAATAGTACTGTTATTTGAAATAATTTGGCCATATAACTTCACCTTCTCATAGTTCATAATACTTTGACCAGAAAGTCTTTATTTGGTGAAAATTTAAAGGCTCTCCTTACCATTGTGGTTTAGTGGGTAGATTAATTTTTCATGATTGGAATCAACTTTATGTCACTTTATTCAAGGTTTATTTTCAGTAAGGAAAACATCTCATGAGGTATATACAGTCTGTTAATTGCAACATTTGTAAGTTTGAGACTGGATAAATTTTAAAGAAAATCACACTATGATATTCCAAGGGAAATTATGATTCACCATTACCGATATAAGCTGTGTTGGCGATGATCAATTCAAAAGTTGGAAAAAGAGTAGATCAATGAATAGGTCACTTCTCTTGCCTTTTGTCGGGCCGTGATCTCTAAAAAGATCTGGATTTGGAAAAACGAAAACAGGCACAAACTAGTGACCAATATAGCGTAAACTTACATTGTATGTCAGACCCCGCCCTCCCACAGACACACACACACACACACACACACACACACACACACACACACTAAAAACCTATTTCAGCAAAGAATTTTTGATAAACAAAGAAACAAAATTTTTCTAACTTATAGAGGGGAGTGCGTGTGCAAAATTTCAAGTTTCTAATATAAATGAAAGATAGATTCATTGATATATTTGATAGATACAAATTAATTGAGATGATCTCAACCCAGCAACAGTGATTAAACCAGTCTGTTGTGGGTAGCAGCAATTAATAAATGATCATAAAAGCAAAACCGTCTAGAAACATCTAGATTCTGGATAAACTAGATGTTATTAATAAACCCATCATAATAAGGTCCCCCCAAAAGGTCACAATTTAAAATAAAAAATTTTTTAGAAGTTGTCTAACAGAGTAATGCCAATTTTCAAGTCTGTAGACAAAATGGTATGGTCAGGAGTGCTGGAATAAACAAACAAACAAATCAACGCACAGAAAAGAATGAAACTCTTTGCAATCTTTGATGGCTATGGCCACAGGCATTTGGGATTGGCCTTGACCCTTATCTTCTTAGTTCGATGGGGAGGTGCAGCTTTGGAGAACGA
Source organism: Thysanoteuthis rhombus (assembly GCA_963457665.1). Taxonomy (NCBI): domain Eukaryota; kingdom Metazoa; phylum Mollusca; class Cephalopoda; order Oegopsida; family Thysanoteuthidae; genus Thysanoteuthis; species Thysanoteuthis major. The sequence goes on along the minus strand of OY735219.1, from coordinate 39,762,501 downwards.
TTCGCAGGAACTAGTTATCACTGCCTAAATATGGTAAGAGAAGCAACTTATTCTTTAATCATCCCATTTTCCAATTTTTAAGTGATCATACCCAGCTGGGCATGCTGTCAAGGGACATTGGTCACATGACCATTTTTTATTGACTGACTTACCAGACCTGTTTTATTTAAAGCTCTAAGCGGGTGAAATTCAATAAAAGAACGTGACCTACAGAACAAAAACTGCCAATAACAATAAAACACAATATATTTCTGCTAATCAATCAAGTCTTGATCAACAGCAAACACTCTATTTACAAAGGAAGGAGATTAATAATTAATTTTTAATATCGAACGGTGTGAGTACAATCAGAATTATCTCCTGAATAAATGAGTGGCAGGTGTTCAACTATGTCCCAAGCCTGGGTAAATGAGTAGGGTTAGGCACCGGGCCAACTACACCATCCCATAAGACTTACTTCCGACTGAAATGGCAGCAGAGGTGTTGCGGCAATGCTCCTCAAGGAGCAAATGGGATAAACAAAAAAAAAAAGGTGTTGTATCATATCTAATCAATAACGAGCCTTACTTACATTCAAGGAAAAGTAACAATCAAATGTACAAACAGGGTTAATAGCAAGAGAAATGCATTAATGGCAGGCCTGGTTAGTTACTCAATAGATACCGTCACAGGACCACTGTCTTATGGCAGCATGCTGTGTTGGGGGTGATCAATTAAAAGATAGGAAAAAATGTGAATAATGAAAAAGTTATTTCTCTTGGCTTCGTTTGTATGGTGATCAATAAAAAAAAGTCTGAATTTTCAAAACACAAGCGTGAGAGACCACATAAGCATAAAATTATATTGCAAATTGAAGCCCCTTCTAAAAACCTATTTGGAGGGGGGGTAAATAAAGAATTATTTTTCAAAACAAAATAACTTTTAATAAGAGCAGCCCTCTAGCTCCATTGGTGTGATATTAGGAAATCTAGTTACGGCAATGGTTTGAACATTACTGCAGTATTTAATTGAATTTTTTTTACAAAGAAAAATTATCTATTTTATTCATCATTGTTGTTGTATTTCAATTAGTGAGTAAATATTCTTTGTCTTGACTTGATAGATGTATAGCTAGCCAGACCAACTTCAAAACTGGAGAAACCTATTTTGATAGTTTTTTGTCAGTTTCTAATAATAGAAATGTGAGTCCTATTCTCTGAAAGTATAAAGAATAGACTAAATCTTCTCGAGTTAATACCAACAATTTTAAAAACATAATTTTGTCATCTCTTTCATGACTGTGAGGCCTTCAGGTAGCCATGATTTCTACTAATGAAAAGAAATAGCATCAAACGAAAGACGCAGATGGCAGAGATAAGTGGATTGAAAATTGCACAAATCAAAATCACAAACATTGTATTAAACTATTACAGTCATTAATGTATCTTTCTGTTTAAGTATTCAGGCAAATATCTTCAACTCATTCAATAAGAAAATTGAAAGTATTACTTTGAATAAGCTGTTTCATGATAATATTTCAAAAGGCACTTCTCATTATTATCAGCTTTTATTGTCTGAATGAATAGAAAAATCCAAAAAGGAGGAGCAGGTGCCATCATCTCGTTCATTTATTTCTGAGAAACCGTCAACCAAAACTGTCAACATAGGTATCTTTGGTTTCCCAGTGAATCTAGCTGGCCATTTATGTATCATACACAGAAGCTGCACCTTATTATGTGACAAAAAAGATTGGTCTTTTTGTTTATTGGAAATCCCCCCCACCCCCAAAAAAAACGTTTTTAGTGGGGGGTACAATTTGTAATCTGAGTTTATGTTAAACTGATCACTTACTTTGTGTCCAGTAGCATTCATGCTTTTTTTTTCGATTTGGACTTTTTGTGACAAAAGGCAAGAGGAGTTACTTATTCATTGATAATGCTTTTTCCAATTTTTTGATAGAATATTTCAACACAGTATGCAACCAAAAGGCATTGGTTGCATAACTTTTTCTATTGAGAGACTAACCAAACCAGTTTTTTTCTTTCTAATCAAATCATAAAGCTATTATTTTCAAGAAACCACCACTTAACAAAATAGAGAAATGTAAATGAAGGCAAATCAGTGCAGTCATGAAAAGCTCCGATGATTTCACTATAATTTGAGAAATCTCCATATGTATGAGTGTGTGTGTATGTGTGTGTGCATGTGTGTAGCAAGATAACTCAACAACTGGCCATTGTTTAAAATTGATATTTGCCAGATATGCTGGCCCATGCATCGGACATTGCAGTGTCAATTTTGAAGTCATTTGGGTCAGCAATTCTTGATATGAGGGGGATGCTCGATTTAAGATAAAAATCTTTACTGGTGAGCACATATTTTGTGACCACAAAAACTCATGTTTTTATGATGCAATGTGTGTCTTTAATCATTTTGGAATAGAATTGAGGAAGTGGGGGAGAGAGAGAGAGAGAATCAAGGTTTTTTTTCACTGAATTTTTCAATGGAACAAGATAAGATTAAATCATAAATGATGCAATGGTATTTGCGAAAAAGTTCATTTTGATCACTAGTATGATCAACAACAATTTTCCTGATTTGATAGTTGTTATTAACAACATCATAAATAAATGAAGAGCAGTGAAGATTTCCATGGAACCGGATGCATCTTTTGAATGGGTATGCCATAGTATTATAGAATTTGCAGAAGGTAATATATTTTTGTGCATGGATTTAGCTAACAAGAAAGAGAGGGCATTGACCTGGCTGAATGTCAAAGATAAATACTAGTAGACAATATGCATCTGAAAAAGGCAATAGAAAGAACAGGTACCTCTCAGGCAGCACCTCCCCATTGTACTTAGAGGGAAGAAGGTAATATGCCAATGGCTGTCAATAATTTGATGAGTCTCGGAATTATTTGTCTTGCATGTATATATTAAAGAAGTAATCAAAAGTTTTCTGTATCAAATGGATATAAGGATAATACTCACATTAAGTAATTGGACTTTTGCTGAAGTTTTATTATTAAGACAATGAAAATAGATAACACCTATACAGAAAGTAGTCAGCTCAAATTGAGAGAAGGTGGATTAGAAGCAAATAAAGATATTATTATAATCTGAAACAGTAACAAGTTAGGGTTTGTAATACTTTGATACAACAATCAAAAATGCAGAGCTGAAGGAAATACACCACTACAATCACCGAGAACAATGAATCTCCATGAAATCCTCAAAATAAGAAAAAATCAAGAGAAGAATCACCCTAGGATGGCAAGCTTTTGGTAGAGCAAGAAAATCCTACTAGTCCTCAAAATAAGGGTATATAAGCAATGCATCCTCCTGGAAATCACTCATGGAGCTGAGACATGGAACCTAACCGAAAGATTGACCCCCAAACTGAGAACCATGCAATATGCAAAAGAGAGAATCATGCTCAACCTCATAAGAGAGCACAATATATTAGAGAAACGACAAGAGTCAGTGATATCAGAGTCCAATAGAAAACCAAAATAGCAATGGGCTGGTCATGGGGCAATAAAGCTGGATATCATTATTTACAGCATGGATCCCCAGAGATCAGATGCAAAATTGTAGCCAATAGAAAGTAAGATGACGTAACAAGATAGACAAATTCAGAAAGGGTTCAGGAACGCCCATGATAGAGAGGTCTGGTGATTCTTGAGGAAGGTCTTTGTCCAACAACAGATGCTAAAATGACGATGACGATGACGATGATGATGATGATGATGATGATAATGATTATGAAGAAGAAGTATCAGTATCAGTAGTGGATGTATAAAGCTGCCATAACTCGATTTTAATGGATTAAGTTAATTTTCTCTTTTTGTTTTTCAAAGCTAGAAATACTACCAGTGTATTTTTCTCACTTTGGCTTTTCATTTTCGTTGATGAGGATGTTTACTATCATTAAATTGTGCGGTAATTGACTCTATGTTTAGTGTAGTATGGTACAGGGCCACAAATGTGGAGCATCGAGTCTATATCTAACTCACAACAACATTAATGGTCTGTAAGGCCAGGTTGTTAACCATTTCTTCACAGTGAGGCACATTTAAGTACTAGTATTGCATGAAAATATTACAATTCTTGTATTATTTACTTTGTACAGTATATTATATATATTATATTAGGATACACTATAACTTATTCAATAATATAAAACATTTGATATGATGTATTCTGTACAAAAATGTTCTGGTAGAAGAGGTAGATTATATAACTTCATTACACTGACTTTGTTAAAGTCTAACACACTATGAATTATCCAGAAGCTAGACCATTTTATTTGAAACGTTACAGAAATGTACATCAAGTATTAAACCATAATATATCGTATCTTTGTTACAAAAAAAAAAAATTTAATAATGGATTTTGTAACAATACATATAATAATCTCTGTATAGTTCCACAAGTCATTGCCTAAGGGTACAATTAAATACAAAAGAAATCAAACCTCTTCCCTTACATTATCATAAAAGTTAGAAAAATTTGTAAAACCCACTCCCCAAAATAACCATTTAATAAAACAAAAGATGCCTGGCATTCTTTGTTTCTGGTTATTCTTGGTTTCAAAATATATTCTCTCACTTATAAAAGGTTCTTTTTGTTTGGGTAGTGCACGGAGACTCTGAAATAACATTTCTCTTTCAATGACTATTTGCCATTTTGGTTGGAATAAAAATAAAATCCAAGTCTTTCCTTCCAGTATTTTAATGCTTGAAAATATATACATTTGGAGATAACTGAATTTATTTGTGACCTAGTTTATCCATACCATAAAAATGATGACATATGAAATATATTTTGCATTTTGTATACGTAGATAAGAGAGATTTGCATTGTTGTAAGTTTGGAGGATAGTGTTCTGTCGACCACAAATGGAATTTTCAAAACTTTTTGTTTTATTACTTTTTATACTCTTGTTAATCTTTAAATTCAGCATTTTTATTATGTTATCAGAACATGAAATTCTATTTCACAATGTCAGTTGTGTTCTTTTACATGACGAAGTACAAACATA
>OY735219.1:39699976-39754976 GCA_963457665.1 Thysanoteuthis rhombus | reverse complement strand
CCATTTTGTTGGGTGTTGATCAAGAGGAAGGTTTGATTTTTCAAAAAAAAATCTATGAATGCTGCTGGACACAAATTAAGAGACCAATTTAGTACAAGCGTACATTGTAATTTGAACCACTATCTGAAGAATTATTCTGGAAGGGAATTTTCAAAAAACAAAAATTTTTTGACTGAAAATAATAAGGAGTATATCTTGAAATTTTCAGCCCTCTAGCTCTATCGGTGTGATCTGTATGCACAGTATATACATAGCCAGCCAGACCAATCTAAAAACTGAAAAGACCAATGTTGACAGTTTTGGTTGACAATTTCTAATTCTACTAATTCACTTGCTCATGGGCTTTTTTTCAGCTGCTCACAGGCCATGGAAAAATTTGAGGTGATATTACTTACGAAAGAAATAACACATGCACCACAAACTTATGTTACTCCAATGTATAAACCATCATGAATAGAAATCTGAGGCCTCACAAAAATGAAGCACCATAGCCTGCATGCGTACCAGAACTAATCATCTGAAAAATTATCTGAAGGAAATAAATCTTTCATCCAAAATTATCTGGAAAAATAGATATCTGTATAAGATTTTGGAATTGTTAGTCCAAAATGACCATAACAATCAAAAAAAAGTATTTGCATGGTGCCTTGTGGCATACACATGCAAATTTATAATGTGACCACGAGCACCGGAAGACACACATAAACACATATACACAGAAAAGCAATGAGAGAAGAATCTGTAGTCAATTAGGCTGGTAGGTCAGGCGGGCCATTTGTGAGGCCACGCTGACTCATTCTTGTACATAAAAGAAATCACAGGTGCATCACAAAACTATGTTACTCTAATGTATGAACTATCATGAATAGAAATATGCCAGTATAAATTTCTTCAGTTTAGTTTCCCTCTTATTGTATGTTCACTATTATGAATAGAAAATAACTATTTCACAATGGATTGATTATTGGATATTTTGAATGGGTCACATACAATTATACATCTAACAAAACAACCTGACACCTTTATGTTATGTGGAAGGAAGCAGCTGTGCAAGCATTATCAGATTTAACACCTAAAAATACAATGAATGCAGCTTCTTGCTAATAGTGAAGAGTATCATAAGGGTAATGAATCCATTGAATCCTATATGAATATATATGTATGTACGCATATACATATATATATATGCATATATCATCATGTATGTATGTATCAACAGCAGCCATTGTCCACTGCTGGACAAAGGCCTTTCCTGTCTCCTTGATAACTAAGATTTTGTAGACCTCTATGATTGTCTTACCGACAAACCTTTTCTATCTCATCCCTCCATCTTCAGCCTGTTCTTTTTCCTACTGCATATATATATATATATATATATATATATATATATATATATATATATATATATATATATGTACATACTCACAGATATGTGTATAAATAGAGAGAAAGAGACAAACACACAGGAAGAAGATGAAGTGGCATCAATAAGTCTACAGCCAGACTTGTAGCTATTAGCTGAATTTTGATATAATGTTCAATCTATATAATCAATATTGACTACTGAATTAAGTGCATTAACAAGAAATGAGATTTTGTTAAAAAATGAGCATTTATTGGTGTAAGTAAATGCTTTCTTCATCATTTTTTCATCATATTGATTTATATATATATATATATATATATATATATATATATATATATATACATATATATATATATATAAAATCTTATTGTAAAACAAAGCTATGGATCCAGCTATCCTTATACTTTATCTCAACAAACTAAAACTGTCATCAAAACTGTCAGCATAGGTTTCTTCAGTTTTTAAGCAGGTCTGGCTGGCTGGCTGGCTGGCTGGCTGGTTTTCTACGTATTGGGCATACAGACTGCATCAATAGTCAGAGAACTAAAAGTTTAAACATTCATTCCTTATATTGTTTAGAAAAAAAAAGTTCTTCTTGTTGTTTGAAAATCCCCTTTCAAAGAGATTTTTAATGAGGGGAGGGGATCAAATTTGCAATGTAAGTTTATGATAATTTGGTTGCTTGGTGTGTGTCCACGCACGCTTGTTTTCTGAAAATTCAGACTTTTTCAGTGATCACTGCCACAACAAAATGTGAGAGAACTTATTCATTGTCTTGACTTTTTCAATTTTTTTTTATTGCTCACTCCCAACAAAACATGCAGCCAAATCACAGTGGTCACACAACAGTTTCTATTGAGCGACTAACCAGACCCGTAATATTTCACTGATTGAAAAAATGAACTAAAGTACAGAGTTATCATCAATAACCAAAAATGAAATCAGTCTCCAGACAAAAAAATACTTACAATGAATGATACATAAGATATGGAAGAGTCTGAACAATGAAACACTGATAACGGAAAATATGTTATCAAATCAAGGCTTCATAAAGAATAATCACACAATATGTTCGACTACAACTTCAGCTATTGAAATATTATCAGTGTGTGAGCTGTGAACAAGCATTGTGTATCGCATCAAATATCTCAGCGGAGCATACGTTACACTGATGACAGAGGATCTTGTTCAGAAGAAGCGGAAGAATTAAAAGAGAAATCTAATACCCATCCTGGACCACCTCAATACCTACTCAAGGTAATTACAGATAGAACTGAAGGAAATTGGAGGCAATAATTTAAAAGATTAACAGGTCTTGTTAGTCAATCAATAAAAACTGTCACACGACTAAGATCAGCTCAGCTGTGTTTGGAGCGATCAATTAAAAAAATTAGAAAAAGTGATGGTCGATGAATGAGTTACTTTTCTCACCTCGAGTGGAACATTAAATGATAGATAATTCTGAAACAAGCGTGAATGTTGTTTGACACAAATGAACAGACCAATTTAGCATAAACATACGTTGCAAATTGAACCCTGTGACTAACAACTTATTTGGAGGGGAATTCTGAAAGAACAAAAAAAGTTTCACAGCATACTGTGAAGAACCGCATGATAGAGAATTTATGGTACAATATAAACAAATGTAAAAAGTTTACGAAATCATAAATGCATATGTATTTACTAAAAAGCATCTAAAAGGATTTTTAATAAAAAGTAATACAAGTCAATACTTTCTGAACTTTTCTAGTATGTCATGCCATCTTATATTTTGCTGGCCAAACATTTGCATATAATCTCTTGAGATCCACATTGTGATTTTTGATATCCATTGTAACCGGACACGTTTGCAACATGACCAGCCCATTGCCATTTGATTCTTTTGATGAGTTCTATGATATCCCTGTCCCATTTTTCTCTTTGATACACTGAATTGTTTTGGGATCTCTCACAATCATGATTCTCTCCTGTGCATGTTGCATAGTTCTCCGTTCTGAGGATCAATCTTTTGGTTAGGTTCCAAGTTTCAGCTCCATTGGTGACCATCAGGAGGACAAATTGGTTATAGTCCCTCACAACCCAAGAATTAAGAAGAAGGTAAATAAGTAGTCAAAATTTCTAAAAATTTGGATGGTCAGCACTGTCCACAATTCGGTGTTTTACTTCAACAGAAAACTTCAACAGCTGAGTCAAACCTTCAGCATCAGAATACTAATCTTGACAAGTTTAGTCAATCAATACAAAGGCTTCCAAAATAGACTGTCTGGGTAATTAGATGGACAGATAACTTCATGATTAGGAGTGTGTGTGTATATGTGTGTACATGAACGTAAATTATATAAGAGGGAGACAAGTTGCTGTAAGAACAGTTCTGGTTAGCCACTCAATAGAAACCATCATTTGATCAACATCTTTTGGCAACATATTATGTTGGGGGTGATCAATCAAAAAATTACAGAGATGGGTGATCAATCAATAAGTTTCTCCTCTTGTTTCTTGTTAGACCATGATCGCTGAAAAAAGTCTCAATTTTCTGAAATGAGAACGGACACCAACTAAGGGATCAATTTAGCATAAACTTACATTGCTAATTGAACCTACTAATTGCTAATTGAGCTTAGAACTAAATACTTATAGACTTGAAAAGATTAAAAAGAAGAAAAATAACATTTCTCCTATACATAATAAGGAGTATGTGTTGAAAATCTAATATTCTAGCACCATTGATTTGGGCTGCACGTGTGATACATATATGTATAACCAGTCAGCCAGACCAGCTTAAAAACTGAAGAAATTTATGTTGGCAGCTTTGGTTGATGATTTCTAATGTGGGTCAGAGTATAGAAATATATTTTTCATCTGTATTAGAAACGCTCAACCAGATCTGTCACCCAAACTGTCAACATAGGTTTCTTCAGTTTTTATTTTGGTCCGGATGACTTGCTGGCTGTCTTGTGATATATGCATCCTGCATACAAGCTGTACCAATGGAGCTAGAGGGCTAAAAATATGTCTAGAAAATAAATAGGGTTTTAATGGAGGGTTCAATTTACAACATAAGTTAATGATAAATTGATCCATTAGTTTGCATCCAGTGGCATTCTCGCTTGTTTTTGTTTTTTTAAATTCTGCTTTTTTTCAGTGATTACTGCCTAAAAAACGTGAGAGAAATAATCAATTCATTGATCACCCCTTTTTCTAATTTTTAATTGATCATCCTTAACATGGCATGCTGCTAAAAGATGTTGGTCATGTAACAGTTTCTATTGAGTGATTGACCAGACTTGTTTAATTTAGTAATATATACCCTTAATCTATTACTCATACATACACAATTATGCATATCTACTCAGTCATAAGTATGAATAAATATCCACCAATGGTTCTTTTTTGAATCATGATGCTTTTGGTGTATAAGGATTATTCCATTGTGCCCAAAGTTAGAAAATACTTAATAATTGCATTCGTATTCATACGGTTAGGTTAGTTTGGTAAAGAACAACAATGAATCATTCAATAGATTCAATCTTCAATGAAAATCAGTTATTTATATGCAACTATGTACTGAGATAGTTCAGTACAGTTAAAGAACAAAGTGCCATCTAGTGTTGAATCAGTAAAACTCAACAGTGTAGGGGCAGAGTGATTTGCTATGTGCCAGTTAGATGTTGCTTCCTATCATCGTGAACGAACTTCAGCACATTGAATTATGATTGCTTTGAGTCATTGAAATATTTGAAAATCCTTTGGTACCTTTGGTAACCAGGGTGGCCACGGATACCACAGCACATGCTTCAGGAATGACTGATATACCCACTTATAGATATATATATATATTTCAATTTCCATGTGTTTATGTAATTGAACAGAATGATTGATTAAGCCTTCAGCAGAAACAACTTGCGGTCAAATTTTGAAAAATTTATTCAAGTAGATAAAGTATTATAAATCACTATTTATTTTTGCAACTATCCATCTTCATCTTTATTGTTGTTGCTTGTTAAAGCAACAAAAATAAGATAAAGTTAAATGGAAGCAAAAATAGATGATGATTCATAACACTTCATCGATAAAAAATAAATAGAGATAAATTTGGATTGGACTCAACTACCAGTTGACAATAAACTGATGCTTGCCACTGAGTTCCAGAAGTTCAGTGGTAAGAACGGTCGTGCGTTAAGCAAGCCACCCTTCAGTGTAGAATGTTGTGAGTTTGATTCTCACCTGGAATCTATTCTTTATTCCGATCCACATTGGCAATTAATCTACTCACTGCTGAAGGGTCCCCAGCCTGAGTTTAGTTGCACTAAAAAGCAACAGCAATTAAGATGAAGCTGAATAGTAGCAAGTGAACTTTCAAGGCCTCTTGCTTATTTCTTGAATATCTTTAAAAACAAGCAAAAAACTCATGATGTGATCTAAATGAGGGATCTCTTCAGGCTAATCAGTTATTCTTCATCAGATGTACTTGCATCTTACTTATATTTTAAACTTTGAGGTTATTTTGGTAGTACAGAATTTAAAATTCCCATGGAGAGCAGGTACATATTGAACAGAAACAACAACACATACCCATGTATATTTACAACTTATATATATTAAACAATATGAAAAAAAGTAGATCATACTTATATATTGTAGTTCTCATTGTCACACACACACACACACACACACACACACACACCTAATCATGAAGATATCTAAATCTAATCATACAGGCTTCCTATTTTGAAAATCCTTATATTGGTTAATTGGAATTATGCAGCCAATGCATCCTCCAGATAGTCACTTACAGAGCTGAAATATTGAACCTAACCAGAAAGTTGACGTTCAAACTGAGAACTATGCAACATGTACAGGAGAGAATTATGCTTTGTATCACATGGTGAGATCAAAAGACGGCACAGTATATTAGAGAAAACAGAGGAGTCAGATATATTACAGAATCAATTAGAAAACTCAAATAGCAATTGGCTGTCCATGTTACAAGAACAATGGATGACCGCAGAACATCATGACTCGTAACATGGATCCCTAGAGATCATTTACAAAACTGTGGCAGACCAAACACAAATTTGCATGACAAAGTAGACATGTTCAGAAAGTATTGGCTCCAAGATAGAGTGGTCGGGCGAATCTTAGGGAAGGTATATATCTAACGACTATGGCTGCTGCTGCTGCTGCTGATGATGATGATTTTGTTTGGTGTTATAAATATATAAACGTTGTAAATATATATGGGGATATGCAGTTGTTTCGGTTTAATATGCATCCGCAAATTTTAAACTTTCATTTTTAATTAGATTTCAAATAATTTTATTTCATTCATTTTTGAAAGTTCAGAGATAAAAGGCTATAATTATTTATGAATGTTATCATTTAATGTTGTTAAATATTCTCTTCATGAGTGGGCAATAAAGTCAAATACAATTTTCTGCAAATAAGTTTTTTTTTTTCCATTCATCTAAAGAATATTGATTAGATAAAATAATCTAATTTTTGGTTTCATTCATTTTAGTAGATGAACAATTATAAATCATTATTAATAATTATTATTTACTCACTGCTGAAGAGAACCCAGCCTAAGTTGAGTTGCAACAAAAAGCAACAACAATTAAGATGAAGGTAAATAGTAGCAAAAAACAATAATAATGATAAATTGAATGACTTGCGCAAGATAAAAATGTTTGAGATTCTTCTGTGGAACTAATTTCATTTTCCATTTATTCCTGTTTGCACAATTGTGCAGTGGTGTAGCAAGAGTTCTCAGCACACAGGGCCAAAGGCAACACCTGATGTCAGTTGCGCTACATCCTAGGGAAGGGCATAATCATCAATCAATAGGCATCCAAAAGATTGACCCTCATACTGAGAACCATGCAATGTGCATAAGAGAGAATCATGCTCAACATCACATGGAGAGATCACAAAACATTGCAGTATATTAGAGAAAAACACGAGTCAGTGATATCATATCATCCATTAAAAAACTCAAATGGCAATGGGCTGGTCTAGTAGCAAGAATGGTAGACAACTACCGAACATCATGACTCATAACATCGATCCCCAAGAATCATATACAAAACTATGGCTGGCAAAATATAAGACAGTATGACAAACTAGACATTTTCAGGAAGTATTGGCTCTGTGATGCCCATGATAGAAAGGAGAATCATGGGAAGATCTATGTCTAACAGTGGACGCTAAAAGGATTGACAATGATGAAAGACGAGAGTAAATTTTGCCTTACTTTACACCAGCACTGCTCTTGCTATGCTTCTGCAATGATGACCAGACAATAACAACATTTTGAGCTAGACAAAGGAATTCTCGATTTATAAGTGCATAAAAAGACCGTCCACAAGAAGCAAGAAGTGCCATTAAAAAAAAGTTATAAAGTTTGTCAAATCCCTCTGTCATCATAGAAAGCAACCCACGGAGGAAGGGAATGACAAAAATAATGCAACAATACAAACAAAAATGGTGGGATTTAAACAAAAAGGATTTAGTGAGAAATGTCACAAAGAAGATTCACAAGACAAAGGAAAATCAGTTTGAGCTGTCAGCCAGTCATGACTCAACATGAAGTATCAACTTCAGCATGGCTCAACTTGATGAAAATCTACCAGACAAAGAAAGATTGAGCTGTCAGTCATGGCTCAACTTGAAGAATCAAGTAAAGTGATGACTATGTTGGCCTTTCATATGGGTTTCTATTTTAGGATAAAAAAAAACTTTATCCAGCAGTCTTTCTTTCAATCTCAATCTTCCAACAAATGTAGATTAGCTGCAGGAAAGATGAATTTTCGACTTCAATCGTTTATTGGAAATAAATTCTCCATCTTTAATCTGTCAGATTATCAAATCGAACTTTGACCAGTATAAGTAAGTACTTAACATTCCCAAATTAAAATTTTTTGCAACTTCAAGTTTATTAATGTGTGGATCTTCTCTCTGTGTGGGTGAGCAATCCTAAAGTCAATTTATATAAGGCAGAAAAGGGAAGTGGAAGTGCGGACTCATGTAGTGAAACGAGTTCACTCATCAAACAAAGGAAGGATTTGTAGGAATTAGTTTTGAGTCGATCAGCCAATCGCAGTCTCCCTTACAAAAAATTTTGACTTCCTTAGCCAAACATGGTATAACTTATAAGAAGCCCTCTATTTCCTTTGGTTGACTCTTAAAATGAAGACACGTTGAGCCACAGCATCAGTACCAGGGAAATTGGAATTGTAGTAGTCAATTGGGATGAAGACACTAGAGGAGGCGAATTACTCCCCAGCCAGCACTGGCTAGGGATGGGCAGGGTTGTGGCTGAAACTGAATGATGGAGTAGCTGATGGATTACACCTGGGGAGGAAGACTGAATGACCAACAATGAATGATAGTAGAGTTTTTGACACATGATACCTATCCCAGAAGTTTGTTGTGGAAATTCTTCGTTCAACATTTTTCTACTTCTGTCCAATTCGACTCCCCATTTTTCTTCCCTGTCAAATCTTTATGCAGCTTTTATTTTCATGGGTTGTTTTTAGTTCTATATTTTTTGGATGGTGCCAAAATGGAATCACCTTTTCCATGTGATTATACCATTATAGAAAATTCTCCAATGATAGGCCGAACAAGGAAAGAAGAAGAAATCAATATTGCCCAAATCCTAAGTTGAACATGGTTACCATTTGAATATTCTGTTTACCATTACATTCAGATATTACACCTGAAGGAGGCAGTAGAATGAAATGTTGTGTTAACACAAATAACAAGAAGGAAACGATTGTCAGTAAAAACTCTTAAAATCTCATCAGGCATTTGGGCAAAGCATAATTTTTAAGAAAATTTAAAACATCTAGAAATTTAATTTGTTAGCCAACCGTATAATCCCAACAAAAGGTCATTAACATTCAAAGATTTTTCGGAGAATCAAACTCCTTGTTGTTTGTATTGTTACAACAACCTTTTGGCTGATTCATTCTACAGCCTTCTTCGGATGCAATATCCAAATGTGATGGTAAACAAAATTTTCCAATGATAGGCTCAACAAAGAAAGAAGAAATCAATATTAACTAAATCCTACATTGCAGTGTGGCTACCATTGGAATATTCTATTTACCATCACGTTCAGATATTACACCAGAAGAAGGCCATAGAATGAAATGTTGTGTTAAAGCAAATGACAATAAGGAATCCATTGTCTGTAAAAACTCTTTGAATCCTAAGTCTTATTCTACATAATTTTATTTGTTTTTCATTAGACTTGTGATAAATTTCTTTGATTCACTCTTTTTACTTTACTCTTTTGTCAGTTCTAGTGCGGAAAAACTACGACTCAGAAAAAGAAAAAATACTTTCTTGCTTTTGATGTTTTAAATTTTCTTCTTCACGTATTTATTCAGAAAACTGAATTTTTCCGTTTGTGGTTCATCCTGCTCAAAATCCAGGATCTGTCCCCGGGACTATACTAACATGTGCAGATTATGGATAAAGATAATCCCAGAGAACATGTCTGCAAGTAATCAATATTAGAAACCTTCAATAAAAACTGTCAACATCAACATGGATTTATTCAGGTTTCAAGATGGGCTGGCTGGCTACCTGGCTGGCCATCCATGTATATATAACATATACATGCCACATCAATGATACTAGAGGGCTGAAATTTTACAATATCCATGAGATCCTCCAAAGAGGAGGAAATCAAGCAAAGAATCACTCTAGGATGGCAAACCTTCCTGGAAAGAAGAGTATACAACCAATGCATTCTCCCGATAGTCGCTTATGTAGCTGAAATATGGAACCTAACCAAGAGACAGACCTACAAACTGAGAGGCATGCAGCGTGCGCATGAGAGAATCGTGTTCAACCTTACATGGAGAGATCACAAGACAGCACAGTATATAAAGAAGAAAACGGGAATCCGAGACATCATAGAAACAAGAAAATCCCAGTGACCTAAAAAGAAGAGTATACAACCATAGCATCCTCTTGATAGTCATCTCTGGAGCTGAAACATAGAACCTAACTAAGAGACAGCCCCTCAAACTGAGAACCATGCAATGTGCACATAAGAGTCCGAGTCATTATAGAATCCATTACAAAACTCAAATGGCAATGGGCTGGTCATGTTGCAAGAATGGCTGTCAATTGATAGACATCACAACTCACAGCAAGGAACCCCAGAGATCACATGTGCAATCGAGGCTGATAGAATACAAGATGGAGAAACGAACTAGATAAGTTCAGAAGGTATTGGCTCCACAACACCCAGATTGAGAGGTATGGCAAATCCTGGGGAAGGATTAGGTCCAACGCTGGACGATAAAAAACAGATGATGATGATGATGATCCCTGATATAGTGCGGTTTAAGATATAAGACATTTGATAGGTTGACACCAACAATTTCACCATTACATAGTATCACCCACTCATCTAAAAAATTGTGAATAAAAACAGGATTTCATCTCGAGACTTATTTGATATGACAAAAATATGATACTTCTGTGAACTTGTTATTGACTTTAGATTATCTGTGGTTCAGTTATAATGCAATTGTCTTTCTTGGACAGCAACACCTGCATTATAAGGGGAATTATTGTACTGAAATTATCTGAGGGACAATATACATAAGACAGAGGCAAGACTGATATTCTTACACACTAAAGATTTTGCCACATCAACTAAATCAAGTAAATTCTAAATGAAATAAAATAACTCTAAATTCCCACTCTATTATCTTTCCATAACATTCAGTATTTTCACCATCTTTTCTGGGCTTTTCTAATCTTCATTCACTTCTTAGATTAAATATCTACATAGAATGTCAATATTCTGTTCCTTTACGCCAGTATCAAACATAAAGCGATACTTGTTTCAAACAACCTCTTAAAAGATTTTCCGAAAACGGATCAGATGAATATAAGCAAAAGTGGTCTCAAAATAACCATCAAACAAATAATTCATTGAATCTGATTCATGAATTACTGTTGACTCAATTTGATTTTATTGTCTGCTCTGTGAATACTATCTGAATTCGCTGGCTACTCTATGAGTATTGAAAGGTTGATTCCACTTATCTGGAAAGATATATGTGTAACACAAGATACTGTTTTATGAGAAACCACAAAAGATGGATACTACTTGTAAAGCAATAAGCTTAGTTTGTACTCTCACCATCAGTGATGTACAAAAATGAGGAAAAATTGTATTTTTCGTCCGTCATGTTTATTGGTATGAAAAAAAATGAATAGATAACATGAAATAAAATGAAATAAAAAGTAATGATGATTATGATAATGATGATAATTCAAATAATAATCATAAGATTTTGTGCTTGAAATATGAGATATACGACTCCCAGCTGTTAGCAGTGGCCTAATAAGAGAAGAAGAGAGAGAAAAAAGACCCCCCCAAAACACCAGAAATGTTGATGGAGGTATCAACCATAATGCTGCTGTGATAGGTGAAGAGGCCTAGAGACCTGAGCAGACCTGAGGAGACTTTCTGTCACTCAACCTTCAGCAATAATCAATAGGCAACTAGTGAAAATGTAAAACACAGCACTACTGTGCAATGGAAGTGTGGAGAGGAGGGTCGGAGATCTGAGGAGACTTGCTGTAACTCAGTCTCCAGTGTTGACCACCAGGCAACTGGTGTGAAAATGAATAGTAATAATGATAGCAATTATAATATTAACAAACCCCTGGAATGGTTGCAAAACATGAAAAGAGAACTCGAGGACATAGACAATGCAGAACCAATAGTATAGAATGAAACCACATTGAAAGACATGCTCAAAAAGTAACCGACTGAGGAACACCAGAACCTGATTGGATCCACAGTTAATTGTTTAAGAATTTCAACCTCATTCAAAAAGACCCTGAGTAAGGGGACTTGGCAGGCAATTATAGACCAATCACACGCTTACCAATTATGCAGAAAATTCTGACCGGACAAATAGCAGAGAGAATATATATCCATTGAAAGAACAGGACTATGACCAAAAGAACAGACAGGATGCAGGAGAGGAACTGAAGGGACAAACAACTTGCTCTACATCAACTAGATGATCTTAAAAGAAGTAAAAAAAAAAAAGGAAAAAGAACATTGCAATGGGATGGAAAAAAAACATGCAATATCATCCCACACAGCTGGATACTTGAATGCCTCAGAATGTTCAAGATCAGTGAACCAGTGGTAAGATTCTTTGCCAACTTTATGAAAGACTGGAAAGCAGTCTTGACAGCCATAGGAAGAAATTTAGCAGAGATAAAAATGAAAAAGGGAATCTTCCGGGGAGACACTCTGTCTCCATTACCATTTGCTCTGACCATGATACCACTCAACAGAATTCTGAAAAACAGTGAGGGATACCAATTCTCCTAAGCAAAGGGAAAAGTCAACCACTTGATGCACATGGATGACATAATATTATTTGCAAAGAATGGGGGAGAGCTCCAGACCCTGTTCAACAAAGTGAAGGAATACAGTGATGACATTGGGATGAGGTTGGGAATAGAAAAATGTGCAAATTATTGCTCAAAGGAAAGCTCGCAGCAGCAGAAAGGTATCAAACTCCAACACAGCGAGATGAGAGCATTGATCACACAAGACTGATACAAATACCTGGGAGTTCTCGAATGTGACTTGACTAAACAGGATGAAATGAAGGAAGAAATAAGAAAAGAATACCTTAGGAGGATAAGGAAGATATTAAAGACTAAACTAAAGAGCTGGAACCTTATAAAAGAAATGAACACCTGGGTCATATTGGTTTTATGATACACAGGACCATTCCCTGGATGGACAAAGGAAGAACTCCAGTCAATGGACCGGCAAACAAGGAAGCTTATGACAATGCACAAAGCCTTACACCCCAGAGATGACACGGATAGACTGTATGTGAAGAAAAAAGATGGTGGCAGAGGACTCATCAAGCATAGAGGACTGTGTCCAAAGGGCCAAAGCAGATCTAGTAAAGTATATGCAAGCAAGAGGTGAAGACATTGTAAAAAGTGCCCAGAAGCAGCACAACGAATAACAAAGTAGAAAACAATTGAGCAGCACACCAAATAAGGTAAGAAGAATGGGAACAGGAAAAAATTCACAAGGAATTCAAAAGACAGATACAAAATTGCTGATGAGAGATCCTGGACATAACCACACAAAGGAAACCTGAAGAGAGAAACAGAATTGCTCATCATGGCTGCCCAAAACAAATGCATCAGGACAAACCATGTTGAGGCAATAATTGACAGACCCCAAAGAAACAGCAAATGCCACCTATGTGGAGAGAAGGATGAGACCGTGAATCACTTAACCTGGGAATTTAGTCAATTAGTCCAGAAAGAGTACAAAAACAGACATGACAGGGTAGCAACAGTGATACACTGGGAACTGAGCAAAGGAATGGGATTCGACAACGCAGACAAATGGTATTAAGACAAAATGGAGATAGCCCTGGCAAAAAGAACTTGTCAATTTGACATTCAAACTGACAACCCAATCCAAGCAAGAAGAACAAGCTCAGTAATCATAGACAAAGGAATGAGAACATGTCAAAAAATAGACATGGCTGTGCCTAGAGATCACAGAGTAAATACAAAAGAGAGTGAAAAACTATGGAAATACTAGGACCTAGTGTGGAACATAAAAGTTAGGGTAGTACCAGTAATAGTATATACTCTCAGAACCGTACCAAAGACACTGAAAACAAGATTGGATGAACTGGTATAAGAGGAAAGATTGAAATTATACAGACCACAGCACTACTGGGGACTGCATTACTACTGAGGAGAGTAATGGAAATAAGATATCAACAGCCCCTAGCTATTAGTGATGGCCTAATAGTCAGGGAAAAGGTATGGTAGAGATAATACAAACCATAGCGCTGCTGTGATAGGTGAGGACAATAGTGGAGGAGGACTTGAGAAGACTTATTGTCACTCAGCCTTCAGCAATAACCACCAGGCAACTGGTGTGAAACCATCATCTGTAGCACCGTTGTGAACAGTGTCAGTGCAAAGAGGAGGGCTTGAGACTTGAGGAGACCTGCAGTCACTCAGTCTCCAGCATTGACCAAAAGGCAACTGATGTGGAAATGCAAAATGATATTAATACCATCCTCATCATTATAATCATTAGTATCATCATTTACTTTCCTAACACATGAATTGTTGATAAGCCAATGTCATACATATCACTGCTACTCACCTTAACAAGTTTTTGACTGACACCATCGTTTTCTATTTGTCATTATCTTTGGATTATCATTAAAGCACAAGTTATGTAACTAAATACATACTGACACATGGCATATCATGATGAACCAAAGACAAGTAAACTTACAAATTAAGGTAAAAATACAAATGTCAAAAAGAGAGATCTGTTTGCGGTTAGCTCTGATTAATACATATTGAATATTGACAGTTTCAATGTCTGCAGAGTGAAGATATGGAATATTCTATCTGATGAGGTGTTCAAAAAATGTGAATCCCTCAAGAACAGACTTGATAAACATTGAGATAAACGGGTAATTCTATACAACGACAAATCGACAATAAAACTTTGGAAGTCATATGAAAATCTAAAATGATTACTTGAGTCTGGAGAGAGGATTTATCATAATACCCATTCGAGAAAATATCACCAAGCTAAGATAAGCTAACGATCATCAATAACGTCTTTTGTGGTGTTTTGGCTTCCTTTTGCCAAATCCTCTCATTCTACTAAGATATAATGATTTCGTCACTTCTCTTACACAAAGAGCAAGAAAGATGGTGGAATATAATGGGGCGGGTATGAATGCAGATTTATCCAGTTCACTTACGGAGAGAATAACAAGAAAATCCCATTAGTCCAAAAAAAGAAGGGTCAACAACCGATGCATCCTCCTGATAGTCACCTATGGAGCTGAAACATGGAACCTAACCAAGAAACTGACCCTCAAACTGAGAATCATGCTCTGTACACATGAGAGGATCATCATATGGAGAGATCACATGACAGCGCAATATATCAGGGAGAAATAGGAGTCCGAGACATCATAGGATCCATTACAAAACTCAGATGGCAATGGGCTGGTCATGTTGCAAGAATGGCAGACCACCGCTGGACATTACAACTCACAAAATGTATCCCCAGAGATCAAATGTGAAAGCAAGACTGGCAGAATATAAAATGATGAGATGAACAAGCATGATGCCAAGGATAAAGAAATCTGGCAATACTTGGAAAGTTTACATCCAATGACGGACGATAAAAGAGAGGTGATGATGATGATGAGTATCACTGCAAAGGTCATTCCAAAACTGAAGGAAATTCTCATTTTGACAGTTTGTAACAAAGGAAAAAAGGCTTTTATTGTGTGGCATGAAGTGAGGGAAAATCAATGAAATGGTAAAATTCAGCCCTGATTTGAATGGCTCTGAGTGACTCCAAATTTCAGACAGCTTTCACGCAGGGTAGCTTCAATCTCATTAAGAAAACGAGGTTCAAAACTGAATTCTCATTCAGTAGTTGACAGTTCAAACCAAGCAATATATGTGTAATTTTCTTCAGGATTTTTCTCCCTGTCTCACTTATTGTTTATTATTATGGTACAATGTCCAATTTTCCTCTGGTTGGGATCATCAGTTTTTATATATATATATATATATATATATATATGAAACAAAAACAGAATCACATTGGCCTTCAGAAGACATGTACAAAACTGGTTAAAGCTTATCAAAAATTATCGTATCTTTAATTCATATATATATATATATATATATATCATTGTGTCATCCACAGACAGCTACCTCGATGTATTACATCTCTTCAGTGTGGCTATAGACTTTATCCCATCCAGTACTGCGAGGCAGAATTGAAACCCTCACATCGGACCTGGAGGCCGATATCCCACCTCTGGACTACGGAACTGGGTGGTCAGCAAGGCTGAATTTAAGCAATATATTTATCTACGCAGAAACTCCTTATCCACCAGGGTGCTCTATTCCTATAGAAGAGCATTGCATAAGCTTACAATGGATGAGTTACCTCACTTAAAGAGTGCTCAACCCTGAATAGAGGAGCATTATATATATATAGTCATATATATATGATTATAGTCAGATCACGCATCCATTTCTTAATAGCATACGTATATGTATGGTTGCAATTTATATTAGAAGAGTGCTCAATATCTTTGTAGATTTTATTATTATAATGATAATAATATGAGATTATGTTATATTAGATTTATTTCATGATAACTAGTTTCTCACAATAGCTGAAAGTCTTCATTCATCAGGTGTATTTCATGGGTTCGAGTCACACACAACGTTCATTGGTTTTTATCTATTCACTTAAGCAATATACGACTGTTTGATATGTTACTTGGTTAAGACTGGTACCAGACAAAATATAGTAACGACTCTAATATCTTATACATATTTATATATAGATATATATATAAAGAGAAAGATAGAAAGACAGACATATATATATATATATATATATATATATATACAGCATGTGTCATTTAATCACAATAAATGTTCAAAATATTGGCCTTCGACTTCTAAGCACTTGATTTCACTTAATATGTTAACTTTGAACTCTTCTTAAAGTGTTCGTCTTGTGTGAGTTTTGAATCGATAATAAGACTGAAAAGAACAAAAATACATCAAAAATCTTTATTTAATTACATATATTGAATATAAGAAGAAATAGAAAAATAGCCCACGGTGTGTAGCACTCTTCAGACACCCTGTATATATATATATATATATATATATATATATATATATATATATATATATATATATATATATATATATATATATATATAAATTTATAATTGTTGTTGTTTAGTGCATCAGGTATGAAATGTAGACATTCACTAGGTATATATCAATTTAATTCTTATTTTTATGATAAATATATACATATATATATATATATATATATATATATATATATATATATATAAAGTCTGAAAAGCTTCACAGCTTTTAACACTAAACTTTGAAAAACTTTTTCAACAAAATTCTTTGAGTCACTTCAGTCGTTTATTTCTCAATTTCCGTCAATGTAACTTATGTAATTTTCTCCAGTGTTTCTTTCCCTATCCCACCTATACTTTTTCATTATATATGTAACTTTCAACCTCTGACACACATATATTCAAAGATGCATGTGCACATATAAATATATATATATATATATATATATATATATATATATATATATATGTTACCATCCATCTATTGATAGATAGTTGAGATTATATACATGTATATATGTGCACACAGAAATACATATGTATGCCGATGTTTGAATATGTGTGTATTGCTATAATGCCTTTGATCCCCATGAATTTTCATTCCTAGATAAATTGAAATGTATGAATGAGTGAGAAGGGATTAAAAGTATCAAAGGATCAAGATTACATATAAAGCATCTTAGCCAAAAGCCAAATAGCGGAAATAAGAGACAATAGAATTACAACATTAATCTTATGAAGGCTGTTGTTAGCCAATCAAAGAAGATAATCAAATTAATACTTATTGAAACTAGGAAGCACTCAAGAGTCCATACTACTGCCAACACCATTGTCAGGGGATTGATATGTCCAAAAATGTGTTCACTTTTTCCATGGCAGATTATCCACCCTTCCTTAAAATCACAATGTAATTCATTGAGAACTTTTGGAGATATTGGGCGGGCAGTACTTGTATAAAAAAAAAACAAACTAGAAAATCATCTCTCAATCACAAATCCTGGGCCTCCCCTCCAAATTTTATCACTTTTCTTGTAGCCCGTTACAAACCATTTCTAAAAATTTAATTGAAATTCATTGACAACTTCTAGAGATATCTGGTGGACAGACATAAACTTCTGGTGATATTATATATGACTAAGAAGTAGGGGAGATAATTGTGAATGGATCCGCCCCAAGATTTAATCATTTCTATCGTGATGTATTACCTCCTCTTTTACGAATTCTCATTCAAATTCATTGAGAACTATTGGAGATATCATGAGGATAGACATAAACATGAAGTTATATTATGTGTTGCAGACATATAACTCGGAGGCAAGGGAGATAATTGTGTATGGATCTGTCCTGAAATTCAATCACTTCTACCATCATGTATTACCCACCCCTTCACAAAATCTCATTCAAATTCATTAAGATCTTCTGGAGATATCATGAGGATAATTATTAATCTATACATAAATGTATGAAAGAAGAAAGGGAAAGGAAAAAAAAGAATTCCTGGATACACTCAAAAATCTAATGAACTTCTCCTTACCCCATTGTCAATTTCTCGATAAAATTGAATTGAAATTCATCGAATAGTTTTTAGATACCTGATGGAGAGACAGACAAAAAGAAAGGCAGACAGAGATGGAAAGACGTGACTGTATATATATATATATATATATATACATACATATATATATATATACATATATACATACATATATATATACATACATATATATATATATATATATACATACATATATATATATATATACTTCTCTAACTTCACTGACAAGTTATAAACATAGACTGACACAAAGAGATGAAGATAGATGTATAATTTTCAAGGAATCCTCATCAAATCACCATTGCAAATCGCCCAACCAACCAGCCAAGAGGGCTTCAGATTTTTCTCTCTTTCAGAGTCTGTGCAAATATACCTATCTATGTGTGTGTGTGCCTCTGGGTGCTCCTGGGCACATTTTGGGGCCTAGTACCACGAGAAGTTACATGAGTACACCACTGGCTACCATTTGAAAACATTTATTTCGTGTTTTCCAAATAGTGTTTTTTTTGGTCTCTATGGTCATTTTGTCCAACTGTATAATTTTTAAGACAATTAGTTTTTGTACACACATGGGCAATGGTGATTCATTAATGCAGGATACAGATATCTTTTATAGTCCCCCTTTCAAAATTAACTTTCTGAATTTTTCTGTATCTTAAACAAAATGATAACCATGCAATGTGCACTTGAAAGAATTATGCTGGGCCTCACATGGAGAGACCACAAGACAGCACAGTACATCTGAGAAAAGACAAGAGTCTGGGACATCATAGAATCCATTAAAAATCTCAAATGTACAATGCAACTCACGACATGGATCCCCCGAGATCACATGCGCAACCGAGGCCTGCAGAATATTAGATGGAGAGACAAGCTAGACAAGTTCAGGGAGTACTGGCTCCGTGACGCCTATGATAGAGAATTGTGGGAAAGGTCTATGTCCAACAACAGATGTTAAAAGACTCATGATGATGATGTCTAGGAAAAAAAAGTGGTTTTGTTTCTCCTCCCCCATTATAAGTTTCTAGTTGGGGGTATATTTACAATGTAAGTTTATCTTAAATTTTCTCCCTAGTTTATATCCAAGCTTGTTTTAAAAAAATTCTGACTTTTTCGTGAACCAGCAAAAGGCAAAAAAGTGACTTCTTCATTGATCAATTTTTTCCAATTTTTTGATTGATCATCCCCATGCTTCCAAAAGATGATAATCATATGGCAGTTTCTATTGAGTGACTAGCCAGGCCTGTTTTATCCTATAAATCGAAATTCTGTGGATTTGTCTTTGGCGAATTTTAAAGATTTTACCCTTCCAGGTATTAGATTTATCAGACCTGTTATCTTCTCTTGAGAATATCCAGCTCAGCTACATTCAATATACTGTGCCAAAGGTGAAAGTTTGGAAGGGGCCAGACTGCTACAATTGTCAAGTAGAAATACAGCTTCAAATCATTTTGGTATTTTATATCTAAATTTAGATCTATAATTTTAGATGAAAGATCTATAATCTGACGGTTTTTATTTTCATCAGATTTCTCAAGAATTTCTGATTCAAATGACTTCAAATTCAATTCTGCACTGTCTTATGTGCTAACTAATAAATATGGTGAATATCAATATATTGTACAATGTTGAATCGTTGAGTAATTATGGTACGTTAGATTTCTCAAGAACCACTGATCAAAACAACTTCAAAATCAATGCTGCAATTATATGTGTGCTGACCAATATATATGGCTGACCAGCAATTGTTCAATATCAGGCTCTTGATACTGGCCAGTGACAAGTGACTGGTTTTGAACCTTTGCTTCTAGACTTGCTTAAATTCAAAATGCAATGCTATTCCAATGCCTGTAAGGTAAGTCTCAATTTACGGGTCTGTCTCTTGGTTAGGTTCCATGTTTCAGCTCCATAAGTGACTATTAGGAGGATGCATTGGTTATACACCTTTCTCTTTAGGATTAATGGGATCTTCTTATCTTTGAAGGTTGAGCTAGCTCTATGAAAGGCTTGCCATCCTAGTGTGATTCTTCGCTTGATTTCCTCTTCTTTTGAGGGTCTCGTGGAGATTTGTTACCCTAGATAGATGTAGTGGTCTACTTTCTCCAGTTCCGTGTCCTCGATTTTGATCTTAGTGTTTTTTATCCCCAATGTGGTTGTTGCACATGATCTTCATCTTGCTGAAGTTCATGTGTAGACTGATTTTCTTGCTCTCTTCATTTAGTTCATCTATCATTAGTTGGAGGTCGTGTAGGTTCTCTATGAAAAGGGCAATTTGGATTTTCCACAAATAAAACTGAAGAAACTAATGTGAACATTTCTGTTTTAGTTGAGAGTTTCTATTATCCTTGAAAAGCTTAAATTTCTAAATGATAGTCCTAGTATAAAAATAGAAAGTGTCTGTTCATCTTTTTTGTTTCCGTGCTTAGAGAGTATCAAGATTTCTCCTGTTTTATATTCCATGAATATGTGTATAAAAATAAAGTCATTTGTCGAAGGGAAATTACAAAAGATAATAAAAAACCTGTTGCTGTTGCCAAAATAGTGAATCATGGTAAAGGTTCACTATACGCCTAGAAATAAAAAATTGTTTCTTCTTTGTTCTTTAAAGGGGTTACTGGATTAAAAGGATTACCAGATTATCAACAGTTACTACCTACGGGATCATGAAACTGGAGTTAATGCCTACAAGACTACAATTGTCAATTGACATGAAAACAGAATGAAAACAAAGACAGGATTTAGGTAATGGAAGCTAAGCTAGAGAAGAATTATTACACAAAGAAATTTATATGACGGAAGGGGAAAGAATTTGATTTCCAGGTATATAGTGAAGCGCGAGTGTGATTCACAATCATTTAAAAAATGAAGATTTATTTATAATCCTCTTTAAAATGCTTAATTGCATGACAAGCAAAGCATTGAAATAGTCATAAGATTAATCCTCTATCTTATGTTCACCAAATAGACAAGCTTTAGAAGTTGCACAGTCCAGTTGGAAACACGTTTTGCGGGACCCTAGTCAAGGTCTGTACAAAC
The DNA here is from genome assembly GCA_963457665.1 of Thysanoteuthis rhombus. Taxonomy (NCBI): domain Eukaryota; kingdom Metazoa; phylum Mollusca; class Cephalopoda; order Oegopsida; family Thysanoteuthidae; genus Thysanoteuthis; species Thysanoteuthis major. The sequence continues at coordinate 39,733,258 of OY735219.1, read as the reverse complement.
GTAGAGATATTGATAAAGTCTATGATAGACTTTATATCTTTTTGGAAGAATAGATTGCAATCAAAATGTGGGCTTAAAAATTTCAAAGAAATAAATATCTATACAGTATTATAATTGATCGAATTATTATTTAATTCAAATACAGAAAAAAAAATTTAATTCAAGTACTGAAAAAATAAAGTTTAATTCAAATACAGAAAAAATGGAATTTAATTCAAGTGCAGAAAAAATAAAATTCAATTCAATAACAGAAAAAATAGAATTTGATACATAAACAAACACTACTGATTTTCTAAGAATTCAGAAGACAATCTTTACTCAATAAAACCTACAATGTGATGTTTAGTGTACATTACAATGTGTTGCTGTATGTGTTTGACATCACCCTAGCGTAGGGGCCCCCGCGGGTGCGAGGTGCAATTGGTCCAATTGGCTAAAGCTAGTCCTGCAGACAAGAATAATAATGCAAAATACAAAAGAATACCAGTGAGATGTTATCCCATAAATATCCAAACCACAGAAAAGGTGATTCTTACAATACAATACAATAGAGATACCTGTAACAGTGATGTACACTCTTGAACAACTTTTTATTGTGTCCTAAGTGAATGAAAAAAAAATTTATATAATTTCCATTAAGTTTAGTCAGACAAAATTTATGAGAATTTATCATAAACATCAACACCCCTTTCCACAAAGTTAGAACTAGATAGCTCTTAAAATAAGCTATAAAGGAAAGATTTGAAATATAAGACTAACACAGATTGCTAGCTATTTTCAGTTCAGAGATTTTTTTAGCGCTTTTGTTTACAAGTACATCTAAATCTTACAAATAAAAAATAAGCCCACCAATGTCCAATTGCACACTAGTCCCTCTGCTGCAGGCAGATATCAAATTACTTTCTTAATATTTTTTAACTTTGCTTCAAAGCTAACTTGTTATTGTGTACATTTCTATCTTCTCTTGTCATTCTATGTATTTTGTTTGCGTATCTTCATCATGGTGTTTATGATCAACCATTTTGTATTACCAATGTTCTGTAACATGCGTGATCCTTTCATTTCTCAAATACTCTCTTTTGATTATAATTAGATGTTTACATTTTTATAGAAAAATATCTTTGTTTGTATTTCCTTTGCATGTATTGTACAATTATATTTGACTAAAGTTTATACGCAAACAGTATTAAAAATATATTCATACATTTCTTCACAAAGAACAATTCATTTCAATGATGAACCAAACTACAAAGTTTCCCCAAAGGAATATTTTTTAGTCAATTCATCTTCAAAGCCCAAACAAAATCATTAAGATTTAACACTCGTCACTTAACAACAAGCTAACCCTATAGTGAGCTTATACGCAAATTTTCTGTCTGTTTGTTAGTTGGAGCTCAAATGGAATGATCTCATTGGTTGATTTACCTTTCTATTATGACATAACAATAAAACTTACATAGAAACTCTTAAAACTTTATGTCTGATCACACATTAAAACAGCTTGTGATGAGCTGAGACTTGGAAAAAATTAAAATTAGGATACTTGAATTATTTTTTAAAAATTACCATATAAAATAGCTTTAGGCTCCTTAGAGCCAACTCATGCATAAATAACCCCATCATTTTAGACAGGTATATTCTAGAAATAATGATAGTAGTGTAACAATATAAAAAAAGAACAAATGAGATGTTATCCGATAAATATACATAACACAGTAGTGAAGATAATTCTTACTATAGCACTCAAACAGTTAAGAAACCTTCAGAAGGAAATTAACTAAGAGCATCAGACTGAGAAGTATGCAATATGAGAGAATCATGCTCAACATCAAATAGAGAGATCACAAGACAGCAAAGTATAACAGAAAGAAAGAGTCCAAGATATCATAGAATCTACTAGGAAACTTAAATGAAAAAGAGCTGGTCATGTTGCAAGAATTGCTGATATCCGATGGATATCACGATTCACATCATGGATCCTCAGAAATCACATGCACGACTGAGGCCGGCATCATATAAGATTGAAAGATCAAATAGACAAATTCAGAAAGTATTGGCCCCGGGACGCCCATGATAAGGAGGTGTGGCAAATCCTGGGGATGGTCTATGTCCAACAACGGACAATTAAAAACTGATGATGATGATGATGATGGTACCTTTAAGTGATTGCAGTAGTTTATCTCAAGGTTCTTTGACTCGTAAAATACTATGAGATGGTACATTTTTGGCCGTTGATAATGGTTCTGTCTATCAAGTATGACATTGAGCAATATCATTCCTATTCTGACACACTCAGTTGATTGCTTTTCACGTTCACTCAACTTCTTCTCACTTCCTAAAATGATACTCTTTAGACAAATACTGAACGAATGTATTTGGAGTTGTGCTACCAAAGTGGTTGTCAGAGCTCATCTGGTAAAAGATATGGGTTCTTTCAGTGGATGCTTCAGGTTTGATCTTAGGAAAAATGCGGGTGATAAGCAATTTCATTATGACTCACACTTGAACCTTATGAAAATAGAAGAAGATATGAAAAAAAAAATTAGAAGAATCGTCTGGAACATACCAACTATTCTTCAATGGAGACAAATGCAAAGTAATGCTCATAGAAAAAAAAAATGAAAAAATATATGAACAATGAAAACCTAAAAAAAAAGTAACTGAAAGAAACCCATGTTTCACCATGTCTTTTAATTTTCCAATACACAATACATCAAAAATGATAAAAGTAAAAATGCAGCTCAAATAACAGGTCAAAAACCTTTAGGATGCCTTACACAGCATATATCAGACTATAGAACTCATAGTCCAAGTGTTATGAATTCTCATCTGAAAAAGATATCACAGAACTAGAAAATATACAAAAAAAAGGCAGTGAAAATAGTCCCAGGACTCAAAAACCCTCCCATATGAAGACAGACTACAAAAACTAAAACTAACTACACTGGAAGGAAGAAGAATAAAAAGAGACACAATACAAATATTCAAAAGAATAAACGGCACAGATAACGTCGCAGCAAAAAAAGTTCTTTACAATTAACAAAAGAAACGACTACAAGATTTGTAAAGAAAACTGGAAAAAAACAGAAAAAACTTCTTCTCAGAAAAAATGATAAACAACTGGAACTCTCTAGTACAGCACAACTCAACAATGCTAAAAGCCACTTCAAAAATAAATACAACAAATTCATGACAAATGAAAAAAAACTTTTGAAGTAAATAACTTCAACAAAGGCAAGATAAAAGCACAAATATAGGCATCATTTTACTCACAATTCTTATAAGATATAATGACCATATGGTTAGAATAAATACATGGGAGCTAAACTTCGAGAAAAAGAAATTGCTGGTTTGGACTTAGTTAAAACTTGAAACAATAACTCAATTAAAAAAAAGAGAGAAATAAGCATAAAACTTTGCTGGAGAAGGAAGATAAACGATAAAAGCATCAGTAAAAAAAATTGATATATGATTTTGAATCTAACTGATTATCAAATCTCTATTTCCTCACAAATGGCCTGACCAACCAGCCAAATGGGCTACAGATTCTTCTCTTTTTGCGTTTGTGTATCTATGTGTGTTTGTGCATATCCAGGCACTGCTAAGAATGTTCTGGGGGCCACAACCTTGAAAATATAAGTGAGTACACCAATAGCACCATCTAAAAATGTTTGTTCTTTTAAAAAATAAGGGAGATTTAGGGGTCTCCCTGGTCATTTTGGATCAACGATGACCAAATATTGAGCTGGTATTTTCTGGATAGTTTTAGATAAAAGTTCTTTTTCTTTAGATAGATTTAGATGATTTTTTAGATAATTAGTTCTGGTACATGAGTCAGGGGATAGTCATTCAATTATGCAAGGTACAGATATTAATCTAATTTCACCTCAATACTTCTGGTGAAAGGAGTAAGTTTAGAATTTTTACATGAAAATGTAATGTTGGAACAATCCATATAAAATGAAAGTTTTGAAATAAGAAATAAGATATATACTGTTGTAAAACTGGTTTTAGTCTTATTTCAAACATTCAATAAAGAATAATCTGTCAATGAATCCATAACCCCAAAATGTCTGTACTCTCAGAGACACATGCATAATAAAACAAAGACATTAGTCCAATGATTTGTTCACATTCCACCTGCCATTACTACAATGCAATAAGTCTTTTACTTACAACACTTGTCTGTAACAGACTCAGAAGATTCAACATTCAATATAAATATACATATTGTGATCTGGGCTATAATGAAAGACATTGTATCAAAGGATGCCTCTATCAATATAATAAATATTTTTGATTTGTTCAATAAGTATGTATTGCAAACAGTGCTAATACAAGGTTTATTGTCCTTATATTGTAAAGGAGAGAGTAGAAAACAGTTGTTGGTTAGATGTGGCAAGAAGATGTAGTCCTAAATAAAGGATTTTGTCTCCATGCGGTGTGGTGATTGGCACCACACCCTAACATCACTGGAGAAGTGGAAGCAGGAAGGGAGAGGTGTAAAAAACATGCGGGCTTTGTAAGAATGTGGATGCAGATTTCAAAGAGAGTAAAAAAGACACATACAAGTATTTAGGTGTAAAAAGTGAGAGATGTATTTAATGCACAAATGAAGAATGGAAATGAAATACAAGGAATGGAAAGATTAATCAATTTGATCATGTAAAGAAGAAAAGAGTAGAGTAGGGGCCAGTTAGGTGTAAGTCTTTCCTATGCATAAAAACAAAATTTAAGATAGAATAAGAATCTAGGGGACACGTGGCATCAAGGGTCTAATGTCATTACGTCTATCTATTAAATGGAGCCTGATGAGTCGTGCCTGTTATAATGAGTGATATAATTGGCCAAGTTACATTATGAAAAGGTGGTTAGTCAAGATAGGTGCAAGAAGGAGCTAAAAGGGGCAAAATAATGAACACAGCATTTGCATGGTGGCCAAAAATAGTAGTTGCAGTATTTGCATTTACTGATAATGAGAAAGATAAGTGAAGAGACAAAATACATATAGTCACAGTCAATGAATAGAAACTACACCGACTGTGAGTTTAGAGAGAGAGGTAAAAGAGGATGAAATAACTAGCTTGGAACCTGGGGCCAAATAAGCGAGTGACCATGTGCGCAAAAAGGAGAGGAAGTTAAAATAACTGGCTCGAAAGCCAAGGCCAAAAATATGGTTGACCACATGTGTTCAGGGCTTTTATAGGGTATTGTCGTACGTAGTATTGAGAATTTTTTAGAATTTTCAGAATAATATAATTCCAAGTGGCTCATGCCAAAAGTATTTTTCCTGTTGAATAAAAGAGAATAAAGATGTGTAAAAGTCATAAAAGAATTGTTTGTTTAATGGGAAAATTATCAAGTGTATTGTAAAAATGTCCCTTTGTTTTGTGGAACACCTGGAAGGTTCTCACTGAACCCTCAGTTTCCACAGAATACAATTTGATTAGCACTGTTCTAGCAAAATAAGAACAATCTACTCTGATGGAGTGAGTAAGTTCCAAGAAAGTTTACAACCACAACAGACATATGAAGAAAATCAGGGGGTACGACTGCCAAAATATGACAATAACAACCAAGATGAGGAATCTAGTCTAAGTAAAGACTTTGAATAATCAGACTCATTGAAATTATTGTATTTGTTGACAAAATTTTTCAAGATCATTTTTCCAGTATTAAGTAACTTCATTTACTCCAGTTATTCAAATAGATCTCTTTCAATCTGATTTAAGACAATATGCTGTACTCAAAAGCTGAAAAACTTGGGACTCGTATTCAGATAGATTCTCATAGCAACGGAACTCCGATTTTAATCTGATCAGAGAAGACGAGTGCATCTATCATCAGTTTGGCAGCAGGAATTCCTGCCAGGAATGATATGAAAGATTCCATTCTCTTTTTCCCCATTACATCTTCCATTTAAAATCCCAAGTTGACACCGAATTCAAACAGTGCTATGTTAGAATTTGTACACAACAGAAAGCCAATGCATTTGGTAAGAAGACAGCATAAAATAAAGTAGAAATTGAGTGCTATGAGAAATATGTCAACTTTACAAACAATGAAACTCCTATTGATAAATATGCTACCATAATGTTGTACTGATATATATGAATATATACATATGTATATATATATATATATATATATATATATATATATATATATATATATATATATATATATATATATATATATATATATATATATATGTATATATATATATGTAGCCCTGTTTAGAAAAAATGCGTAGTATAAAATAACATCCATATAAAAAACATTATGATAATACCTTACATAGATAACAAACTACATGTATGATATAAGCTATATATTAAAATCACAGCTGGAAAGAAGGGGGTTTTTGAACAACCATGCAGGTGTGCCATGTTAATGTAACTGTTTTGTTTTTGAAATCCCCACAATGGTTTCATGGTAAACAACTGATGATCCAAACAAGATAACATTATACGATAATAGCTAAGTAAAAGTAAAATAAGGAAAAAAAATACTGAAGAAAATTGCATAAATTGCATCGACAAATGTGAAGAAATGAGTGACTGAAGTGATGTAAATAAATTTTTGAGAAAGTTTTTTTGAGTGTTTAGTGTTTAGTGTTTAGATTTGTAAAGCTTTCTTGGTTATATATATATATATATATACATATATACATGTGTGTTGTTATTATTTTTTCAAGGTTGAGTTATCCACTCACAAAAAGCGCTTGATATTGGAAATAGAGCATATGTAAGTATGTGTACATAGAAAATTCAGTTCTTTGTGGTGACACTGAGTTTGATGCTATTGATTACACCACCAGCATGAAACTCAGAGTCACTGTGAAGAACTAAATGTTTTATATACACCTATTCATATATATATACATGTATATTTTTTTTTTCCAGCAACAGAAAAAAAAAATTTATATGTACATATATGTATAAAAGTAGAATTTCCTTATAGTCCCTACAAACATTTTCTAATACATAACACTGAAGAAAATTACATAAATTATATTAACAGATATTGGTAAATAAATAACTGAGGTGACAGAAAAATATTTTGGGAAAAGTTTGTTAATGTGTTTAGTGTTTAAAGCTGTAGAGCTTTCTAGAGGATATATATATATATATATATATATATATATATATATATATATATATATATATATATATATATATATATATATATATATATATATATATATATATATATATATATATATATATATATATATACATATTACAATTTTTAACAGTATTAATGTAATTTTGAGTTAGAATTGGATAATTTTGGAGAATTCTTACACTCATCTGGACCAACTATGAGAAAAACATCACAATCTATATTTCTTAATAACACTTGTTTATAAGAAGTGATACTGCTTAAATGCACAATATGTATATATATATATTTTATTGTGATATGTATATATATATATATATATATATATATATATATATATATATATATATGAAGTAAAAATCCGCTACATAATAATCATACGTCTGAAGAAGCCCAAACAGGGCAGAATCTTTACTTAATCCTGTTTCAAGCTCTATTCGATATCAACCTAATGTTTAATTTTGAATGTATCAAGCAGTTTGTGAAATAAACCCATCGGACATTGCATTATATCTTATTATATTGTATACCTGATTTGGATTGTATAAATATATATATGTATTGTAAAAATCACCAATAAGGAAAAATGTTACAATATGAAAAGTTTACATGACTATATATATATATATATTTATATATATATATATATTTATATATATATATATATATATATATATATATATATATATATATATATATATATATATATATATGTATATATATATATATATATATATATATATATATATATATATATATATATATATATATATATATATATATATATATATATATATATATGTATATATGCAGAGGAGCCATTTATGGTTATCACTTTGGGACAGGGTTGTTTAGATAACCAAAACAGTGGAAGATACAGAGAGAAAGATGCTTGTTATGATCACCTAACATGATGTATTTGGCATTGACTGATTTTGATAAAAAAAGTAAATGTTTGTAAACATTTTCTGTGATTATGATAATCTTTCTCTCTCTCTCTCTCTCTCTCTCTCTTGCCCTGTATCATCATCATCATTATCATCGATAGATACTGGTGATATCCCAGTTGAAGTAGTGTTTGTACTACGAAATATGAAACTCAGAAAAGCTTCAGGTGGTAATAACGTAACGACAGACCTTCTAGAAGATGCAGGAGAAATCATTTCAATAGGACCAGTACAGCTATTTACATAGTGTATACGAGAATTAAAAGTAGCCTAAAACTTTTGTCAAGGAATTGTGATCCTACTCCACAATAACAACAGATAAAGTGAAGAAGAAATAAAATATGAAATTGAAAACATTTAGAGCATAACTATAACTCTTTGAAATTTAATCAATGTTTGTGGTTGATGATTCATTATCATTAGATTTACTCTCTTAATCAGTTTCACATTCACTCTCTGACTTATTTACATTAATCTCTGAGCAAAAACTTTTAATGTTTTCTCTGCTTTTTGACAAACCAAAAGTATACAACTTTAGTAGAATCAAAAGTTGAACAATTTTTCAATTCCATATGAACCAATAATAAATCATCCCATGTTCTAATAGAAATCATTCTGATGTCTTGATTTGATTCATTGCAGAAAACTCTCTATCATATTCTATACTCGGAGGAAAGAATAGAATCAGATCAATCAAGACTGGAAGATTTGCCAACTCAATTGATGACATCAGCTTCACTTTGTTTCAATAAAATTGTTTCCAAAGTCTTCATTGTAGAGTTGTCATTATAATTTAAAATTTCAATAATAACTGCTCAGTGTTTATCTATTCTACTGCTACAAAGGCATTTTGAAGAGGGGTAAAAAAAATGGAGAATCAGTTCTTTGTATCATCATTGCAGAATGTTTCAAAATCATTTTTATCAGGCCATGAATTAAAGTTTATGATTTTCATTGCTGAAATTATTCCAGTTTATATATAAAAGGTGATGTTGTAGTTCAGATTGTAGGTCAGTGAGTGAGAATTCACATGCCTTTGTAATTTCTGTGTAATGAGATTTTACGAAATTCATCATTTTGATTCCTACAATAAAGCTGTTATCTAGAAGAGTCTGGAAGCTGAGTAATTTCATTGTGGAAGAGATGGTTTATTGTGCATTTGTAATGCTGATGTTCGTACCTTAAAGAGCTTTTGATAGTTTTAAAAGGAAAGAAAAAACTTCAAGTTATTTCAGTGTATATTTTGTTATTGAAAGATTCCCTAACTTTTTGAAAATTCCCGAAGCTACAACTCTTTGAGATTGACTGGCACTTGAAATTCAATTATTGGTTATTTCTTCTAGGTGTGAAGCAATTGCTGTAAATTCGTGCAATAAATTTTCCAATGTTCTAGAGCTGTGACCGACCCAACAAGTTCCACCAAGGCACTTAGGGAAAACTGGTGATAAGTATGAGGATGCAAGGTGCCTTTTTAGATTTGCTCAATTTGATGCAGACTTTTGATGAAAGATATACAGGGTGTTCAAAAGACTTATTCATTTTACATCTGGAGATATGTTCTTGTCTGAACCCCATATGTCAACTTCCATCCGATGAGATAAATAGTGAATCCTGATGACATGTTGTCTGTCTATCTTTTATTTGTTGTTTTACTCCATTAAGTTTACTTTTTCATAATGGAAGTCCCATCAGAAAGAATTCTAAGTCATTTTCCCAAATGCCTCTATCTTAACCAAGATATCTTTTTTGATATTCCACAGATTGTTTTATAAGTATTTGTAACATCAGCTTTTCCGCTGGTTTTATACAAGCGTAATGAATGAAAGTTTCTCCTCAGAGTACAAATATTACATAAAAAAGTCCTCCACTATTGTTGATGAATCTACAGAGCCATCAGATAAGACTGAGAAGAATGGTGATCTGGCTAAATTGTCTTTTGTACTTTGTTTTTCAATGTAAGATATGAATGAGAGAAAAACACTATCGAGAAAAAACTTTTGTAAAAATTTCTCCTACTTCAATACCTATAGCTTTATTAAATTCTACAAGTCAAGTAGAGTCTCTTAGTGGTTTTGCTTCTTTTCCTGAAAAAAGTGCATTGAATGACAAGAGCCATCAAAGATGGCAAAAGATTCTATTTTTTTCTAGTATTGGCCTGAGTGTTTGGTCTACAGACTTATACATGGATTCAGTACTCCACTAGACCCCATCAAATGATGAAAAAAAGAGCTCTTTCGACTCTTCTGGGCCTTATTTAAACATCTAGATTCTAAAAAATCTAGATGTTTCTTGATGTTTTTTACTTTTTTTTTCATGTCTAAATGTTTTTTCCAGCATCTATTCAAAAGCTGAGTTTATCGCATTTTTAATTTTTATATTTTAAAGGTGATCCACTGATTTTTTTAATGCCATTCTATCTGTTTCAACTTCATTATGGAACAACAAATGGCGAATGATCCACTTTTACACTTATTTTTTCACACACTAGGCACACCATTTTCTTATTCTCTTTATTGTATTTTAGTCACAATCATCCATTTTTTTCCACTTTCCTTGAAAAAGTTGAATTCTCTTTTTTTTCATATTAAGCCGATTTTTCTTTCTCATCATTTGACTTATTTCGTTTCACTGGATGCTGTCCTCCAAAATCTTTTACACAAAGAAGATTGATTAATGCCTAAAAGAAAGAAGCACATTCAAAATGTAAAAAAGTATGATGACTTTGATCTCATTGTTTTATCCTACCTGTTCTTCCCTATAGAATGGACACCTATCAAGGTCAGCAGAGAAAAAAGAGATTCATTAACGTTGACGTCTTTGGAATTTGTACGACAAAAAATCTATTAGGGTGTTTATTTAAAAAAAGTCAACCAGTGTTTTCGGAAATTCAATGGAATATTGTAGAATGCCCTAGAATTAACTCCCTTTCTTTCGTGGTAATTTGCAGTCACATGATGAGCACACGAAATGATTAGGCAGCAAAAAGAATTAGCCAAATTGAAATTTTGTTCTATTCGGTTCTTTCCTGATCAATTTTGCCTCTCTCAGGTCAAAATATGTAATCATATATATATATATATATAGACCTGATACCTACTGGACATTCTTCCATTCAGCAGGAGGCCTCCAGCAGCCCTGACAACACAACTCACCTACAATGCATAGCTCCTGGCAGTGGACTCTGGTTCCACATGGTACATTTTAATACACACTCACACAGCACACACCACTGATGATGGGAAAAATCCTGAAACATGTATGGACCATTTACTTATAAGGATTAATAAACCTTACCACCAAACACTTCACTTCCGAGTCTGTCTCACTCTCTACAGTACACATTATATATATATATATATATATATATATATATATATACTTAACCACGTGGAAAGAAATACAAATAGTTTGTAAAATCATTATTGATCAGTTATTAAGATGTTTTGTTAACTACAGCTTTATCAAAATAAGGAGAAAACACAAAATAAAACAGAGTTTTGAGAGTTACTGGTTTTTGACAAGATTGTCATCGAACATATGTTGAACAACCATTATTTTAAAAGAAATTGATATCTTTGGAGAAAAAGTCATCTGCGTATAATGTAAAAATTGAGCCTTGGGAGGTGCATGAATAAAGTCCTGATCTTGGATAGGTCTACCATATTGTTCTTATATATGAGAATATTTATTGTTAATAATTGTGTCAGAAATAAGAACACAACGATAAAAATCAAAGAAGCTCCATGATAACATTATTGTTCTGAATTCGAAACATGAAAATGAGCATTGCCATGTAGGAAAAACAGTTTGAATTCCTTGTCCACAAAAAATTCTTTTTCTCTACCAATGTGCAACAATCACATTGAGAATAAGGAAATAACTATCAAAATCGAAGATGCAAAACTGGAGAAAGTAGACCACTACATCTACCTAGGATGCTGAATCTCTATGAAACCCTCAAAAGAAGAAGAAATCAAGCAAAGAATTACTCTACGATGGCAAGCCTTTGGCATAGCAAGTTCAATCTTCAAAGAAATTCCCGTTGTAAAAGAAGGGTATACAACCAATGCATCCTCCTGATAGTCACCTATGGAGCTGAAACATAGAATCTAACCAAGAGACAGACCCACAGACTGAGAACCATGCAACATGCATATCAGAGAATCATTCTCAACCTCACATGGAGAGATCACATGACAGCACAGTATATCAGGGAGAAAACAGCAGTCCGAGACATCATAGAATCGATTAAAAATCTCAAATGGCAGTGGGCTGGCCATGTTGCAAGAATGGTGGACAACTGATGGACATTGCGACTCACGACATAGATTTCCAAAGATCACATGTGCAACCCAAGCCAGCAGAATACAAGATGGAGAGACAAACTAGACAAATTCAAAAAGTATTGGCTCTGCAATGCCTATGATAGAGAGGTGTGGCGAATCCTGGGGAAGTTCTATGTCAAATGACGGACGATAAAAGACTGATGACGATGATTATTAAATGATAAAACTCAATCATTTAACCCGCCTCAATCAGATCTCTTTCACTTCTATTTCCTGATATCTTGCTCAGTTTTGATAATAATCTGATTTGGCATTCTTCAAGTCAGTTCATTTTAGAGTTACCTTGATTCAATACATTTGACCACGATATAGCATTTCATTTACTTCGAGGTCACAAACAGATATACAGAATCAGGCTTTTAGTATTATATAGATACATATCATTGTTTATCACAAATAAATGTAAAGATGTGATAGTCACTTGGTTTAGTAAATGTAAAGACGTATTTGTTACTAGATTCAGTAAATATCAAAACAAAAAGAACAATGATTCTCTTATAGGTAGAAGCAATTAAGCCTGTGTTTAGGGTATCAAAGGAGAAGGAGACACAAAAGGTTTCTTGTAGTTTCCTACATTAGATCATTTTAAGTTGTTTAAATCATTTAACATGGATGTTTAGACTTAAAATTTGATGGAAACATTCAAATGATTCAATGGTAAACACAAATATTATTATAGAAAACTGAACATCTATGCAAGCATGAGTTTTATTGTCGCAGATTTTGTTTAGTGAAGTAGTATACTTTGGAAAACTGTATATTTCCAATGTATTTTGATGTTTTAAATGAATATAACCTTCATTTCTTCAGGAATGCTTCAATTTTGAAAATCTTGTCAGTGAAGCAATCAGAGTGCCGAGATGGCACTATTCTGGGGCTTTAATCCGGCCCTGGGAGGAAGGCACATTATCTGAAGCTTTAAGTACTAAGTGCAGTACAGTAATGGGTGCACTGAACTCATGAGTCATTCATTGCTAATTCAATCTTCAATCAGCACCTTTTAAATGGAGTTTTGTGCCAAAATTAGTCTAGTTCAACAAATATCTTGAGTACCTGCCATAAAGTGATGATTATTAGGTCTTGCTAGTCACTCAATAGAAACCATCATATGACCAATGTATTTTGGCAGTATTCCAGGTTGGGGGTGATCAATCAAAAAAATTGGTAGAGATTTATTCATTGATCACCCCTTTTCTCCAATTCTTTTGATTGATTACCCCCAACACAGAATGCAGCCAAAAGACATTGGTCATGTGATGGTTTCTATTCTTTGACAATGAAACTTTTGCTTGCATGGATGATCAGTTTCTACAACAGTATTCATCATCATCATCAACCTTTTAGACTTTCCCCAAGATTTACCTGCCCTCTTTATCATGTGCTTTGCGGAGCCAGAATTTTCTGAATTTGTCTAGCTTGTCACGCCGTCATTTCACAAATGATCATTGGAGATGCATGTTGTGAGTCATGATGTCCAGTGATTGTTTACCATTCTTGCAACATGCCCAGCCCATTCCTGTTTGAGATTTCTCATGGCTTCTATGATATCTTGGACTCCTATCTTTTCTCTAATATACTATGCAGTCTTATGATCTCTTCCAATAAGGTTGAGTATGATTCCCTCATATGTACATTGTATGGTTCTCAGTTTGAGGGTCAGTCTTTTGGTTAGGTTCTGGGTTTCAGCTCCATAGATGATCATCAGAAGGATGCAAACCCTTCTTTTCAGGACTTGTGGAAATCTTTGGTTCTTGGAATGATAGCTGTGCTTGATTTGCAGAAAGCTTGCCAACCTAGTCTGATTCTTCACTACTACATACACCATCATGTAAATCTACTTAGTCATATGTATAAATGTAATATACCAATGATTCCAAAACTTTTTTCAAATTACGATGCCTTTGGCATATAAAGATTTTTCCTCTGCACTCAAAAAATACTCAATGATTACATTTGTATTGACACGGTCAGGTTAGTTTGGTAAAAAACAATGATAAATCATTCACTAGATTCATTCAAAGAAATCTTTAATTTATATGCAACCATGTACCGAAAATGTTCCACACAGTTCTAGAATGATCCAGATCTTGTCTATTGAGTGAGTGCCATCTAGTGTTGAAATGGTGAAGCTCAACAAGGTTCCTATTGAGTGACTAACCTGATCAGTCAAGAAATTATATTTACTGTAATAAATCATTAATACTGCTAAAGTGCAGGGAACCTATTCAACTTGAAGACAAAGCAAGGGTCGAATTCAATTGATTTGAAAAGAATCATTTTGGAAGCAACAGAAGCAGAGAACTTGATTCATCCAATTTAAATGACAAATTGGAAGAGAGAGATCACTTATCAGCAAGTCAGTCAGCAGTGACTGATATGCTATGCTGCCAGTTCTTGTTAATTAAGCTATGGATCCAGAGGAAGTGTGTTTGTAGCGTAAAGCAAAAGTCCAGTGTGGGATCAAAGAACCACAATACCAAAAACTGTAAAAAAAATGAATCTGTTTTGGTTAATGTTTCTAATATAGAAGGTGCAGGGCATATGATAGCGGGTAGGGGAAAACGGGGCAATCGACCCCCACTGGGCTAGGCTTTCTCACAAAGGGTGAGAGGGTTTGAAATTTTGGATCTTGTTGTCAATAAAGGATAATGGTGATGTACAATTGTTCTATATCTCCCCAACTTGATTTTCCCATATAAACTGACTATCATTATTCTCTCATAACAGGGTTGACGCTGAGATATATTGTTGATATATCATTTTGCCCCCTCCTGGAAATATATCCCTCTGCACCCAACCCCAACTCCCAGCAGCACACACCGATGATAAGGTGTCTCACAATTCTGCAACTCTACCTATTTTTCTTATCTTATTCAATATATATAATCAAATAAAGATATTTGATATATTTTTGTTCCTTTTAGATTTATAATAGATTCAAAACTTACACAAGATGAACGCTTTAAGAAGGGGTCAAAATTAATCTATTAAGTGAAATCTAAAGTGCTTAATAGTCAAAGGCCAACATTTTCAACATCTATCGCTATTTAATAAATTTTTAGATGTGTCCACACTTCAAAATAAGATGCTTTTCGGTTGGTTGGTTGGTCTATTGGACGGCCGGTCGGTCGGTCGGTCTGTCGGTCAGTTGGTCCCAGTTACGTTAAACAACAGGAATAGGATGGAAGGGAAAGTTGTGATGATATTAATAGGTATGATGTCATAAAAAGTTGTGAAGTCACTACGAGGCTGACGTCATTAAAAGAACTTCTATTCCAATCAATTCCTTTTTTTACCGGCTGCAAATGATGTCATAAACAAAAGTCCTGAGTCCACATTTTTGTATTTATAAAGAGCCAAATATGGCCAAAAAAAAACACTGAGGATGGCCATGTACAATTTCTATTAAAAATAATACTAGCAGAATATTTAAATATTACAATATCTTACAAGTATGAGAATCAATTGACTCAAAAAAAGACTACTTGCTCTTCTTCCTCCTCCTCCTCCTCCTCCTCCTCCTCTTACTAACCAGCCAAGATTCTTCTCTCTTTGTCAATCCGTGTATGTCTTCAAAACTCTTGGTCACAGTTTTAGGGCTACAACTTAACATGAGCTCATCACAAGGCACCATCTAAGACCAGTCTCTTGTTTTTTTCAAAAAAGCAATTTTGGGGGGTCTCTATGGTCATTTTGGACCAACCAAAAAAGCCCTAATCTCATGCTGATATACTTTTAGATAATTTTAGATAAAAGATCTATTTTTTTGATAATTTTTCTAGATACTTATTTCTGGTACACATGGGGGCTATGGTGATTCATCTATGCGTGGCATGGACATGAATTTATTTTTTATAAGATGAAGTATTGTTAACCACTATCATCACCAATTTTTTACTTGTATTTTCTCTATCCAAATACACACTGTCTACTACTATAGACTGATGGCCAAAGTGAGTTAAGATTAAAAAAAAACAACAAAAATTAAGATGAAAGAAAATACTAATCAAAAAAGAATTTTAACAATGATTTACAATTTTTCATCTAATAGAAAATAAACAAAAATGGTATTGCTGCCACTAATACCACTAGTGTAAAAACAATAACAAATATGGTGTTGAGAGAGATTGGAGAAGGAAGAAGGATAGGTTTAAAAGTTAAATTTGATCTTTTTCCCAACTGTAGAATTCATGTAGCTAAATGTACAGTTTTCTATGCTTCCCAGAGGCAAAGAAGACGGGAGTTTATGTCTCACCCGAAGCTTATCCTTTATTTATGATCTGTGCTGTTTATTCACAGCTCTAGACTGACGTCTTCACTGAGTTGTTATAAAAGCAACTAAAAAATCAAGATGAAAGAAAAGACCGGTCAGAGATCTATATTAATGATACTGCAAACTGTGTTTATTCATGTGGTGCATTCATCATTTTTATTCAAAGAAAACCACAGTCTAAATAGTGAAACTGAGATCGACATCCGTTCATGTCATATCATGAATATAGAATGAATATAATTTATCTCCTAAAATGAACCTCTCGTCCTCCATGTTGATAAAAAGATAGTAACTAGTCTTGTGTAAATTGTAATTACACTTCATTTTAGTCAAATGATAAGAAATGTAATTCACAATATATAAGCTCAAGGCGTCAATACAACATACAGAATTTACAGAATTTCATTTGAGTCAAGATTAATGTAAAACTAACACATCTGATATTTGAAAGCATCAACCAAGGCTGTCAACATGGGTTTCTCCTGTTTTCGAGTGAGTCTGGCTGGTTGGATATCTATGTAAGTGTTGTGCATACAGATTTCACCAATGAAGATAAAGGGCTGAAAATTTAAGCATTTACTCTTTATTATGTCTAGAAAAAATACTTTTTTTTGCTTTTTGAAAATTCCCCTTCCAAAAAAGGTTTTTAGAGGGGGTTCAATTTACAATGTCAGTCTTTGCTAGATTGTTACCTTAGTTTGTGTCTGGCAGCGTTTGCACTTGCTTTTACTTTTTTTTTTTTTAATACAAACCTAAGTAGTGATCAAAACAAAAAGGGAGAGAAATTAATTATTTTTTGATCCTCCCCTTTTCCAATTATGGGCAACGAAATCTTGGAAAAACATCTCTCATGTATAATACACACAAGGTTTTCAGAATTTGTTGTGGCTAAATTCAACTGCGGTACAACTTTTCATATCAGTTTTTATTTACTGAAAATAAGTACTGAAACATGAAATTACATGGTAAATATATACAGAGCAAACATTCAGAAGAAATGCTACATCACAAACACACAGGAAGACAATGAAGATGACATTATTTTTGAGGAACAACGTCAAAAAGACTCTGTTGACGATGATAACATCTTTCTTAAAGAACAAGGAGGAAAAGACTGTGGACGACAATGACATCGTTTCTGAGAAACAAGGACAAGACGACTGTGTGGATGATGATGACATTGAAGATGACCCAGACATTTACTACGCTGACAACATTAATGAAACTGTCAGGACATCTACCTTTGAAACGGTTAGCAGAAACAGACTAAAGTATGCTTGAGATTGTTGTGAATAAAAGATTTAAACAACTCCAGTGTTTGGTTAGTGATTTAAACTCTTTGTGACATATTAATTAACTTGGATTGTAGATATAACTTAATTTTGATCACACCATCCTGAATATGTCCTTACACTTGACGAGGAAAAAGGGGTAATATTTAGTTCTTATGTATTATATGCACTCCTAAATTTTTGGATTGAAAGATTGGAGAAAAAAAGTGTATAACATCAGCAAATAATTGTGTTGCTTATGTATGCTTCAATTGAAAAAAAGCTTTTTTGACCTTCTGGGATTTTTATTTTGATTGTTTGTTTGTTTGTGTGTTTCAGCACTCCTAGCCATACTGTTTTGTCTACAAACTCAAAAATTGGTATCAGTACTCCACTAGACCTCTTCCAAAAACTTTTTATTTTTATTTTAGAGAAAAAGCTTCATGGATGTTTTGGGGGGCCCTATTTTGATGGGTTTTCACAATAGTATCCAGAATCTCTAGAATCTAGATGTTTTTCTTTTACTCTGTTGTAGTTGTTTTCAAGTGGAAAATGCCAGTGATTTCATAAATAGAATTTATTCTGCTCATATTTATGGAATTTTTCTACAGGACAAATTTTGATGCACGGATTGTTCAATTATTGATTGTGATATCAAGTCTTGTTTCTTTGTAATTCCTCTTCCTAGCTATAAGATGTATTATGTAACTGATCTGCCTCTTCCTCATGTTATAAACAACATGCTTATTACCCATACACCATTCTTATATCCTAACCCAGTTTTTTGCGTCAAAGTAACTCAGAAATTGACTTCATTTCCAATCAATTTGCTCAGGAAATCGGATTTTTATCACTAATGACAAGACAGATATTTATGTTATTATTTCATTATCCCACAGATTAATACAGATTAGAAGATGGTCAGGTTAGTCACTCAATAGAAACCTGCAGACTGACCAACATCTGGGTGATCAACTAAAAAATTGGACAAACGGATGATCAATAAATAAGTTTCTTCTCTAGCCTCTTGTTGAGTAGCGATCACAAAAAAACGTCTGAATTTTCAATAAACAAGTGTGAAAGCTGGCAGACAAATCTAGGGGATCAATTTAGCACAAATTTACATTGCAAACTGCCCCCCCCCCCCCAACTAAAAAGCTATTGTGGGTGGTGGATTCTAAACATAACAAGGAGGAAATGTTGTAGTTTTTATCTCTCTAGCACCATTGGTGAAGCTTGTACACTTTACACATACATACATTGCCAGCCAGACAGACCAACTAAAAAACTGTAGAAACCTATAGTGACAGTTTTGGTGACCATTTTGATTGATGACTTTTAATACAGCAACAGCAGCAGAAGCAGCAGCAGAAGCCTTTAATCATCCATTATTGGACATTGACCTACCCCAAGATTTGCCACATCCCTCTATCATGGGTGCCTCAAAACCAGTATTATCTGAACATGTCTCTTCATCTCACCATCTTATATTTTGCTGGCTGTGGTTTTGCATGTGATCTCTAGGGTTAGTATAGATTTAATACTACTTATACTACAGATTTTTAAAATTTAAATTTCATGTAAATCTTTACATTCCAAAATGTATCAAAGTGCAGAATCTCCAAAGTTCAAAATCGGACATGATCTTTTGATCGATTGTCTTCTGTTGTAACTTTTAGAAATTTCCCAAAGAAACCAAAACCAATGCTTAAAAAACAATATGAAAGCCAAAACAATTATTTTTACTGATAATTGGATTTAATGAGAAAAAATCTGAGAGTCAAAATCCTATAAAACATTTCCTCTATGTAAATCCTTCCTCACGTTTCCTGATAATTGATGAGAGATCGGAAAATGAAGCAACACAAACAGTTCCTTTGTGCCGTGCCCTGTTTTGTCAGTTTGACCAATAGATGGATTGTTTGTCAATAGTTACATGGTAAAAAAAAGTGTGTGGTCTCCACAGGAGATATTTGAGATGCATTTTGTAGAGGATATTTTGCAAACTGAATGAAAATCCACTCTTCAATTCATCATTCATTGGTGATGATGATTCAAACCTCAAGATAACAACTAGAATTCCAAGGGAATATATGAATCACCAACATCCCTATATGCTGCTTTTCCCTTGTAAATTGAGCAGTGTTGGTTGTAAAATCAGGTCACTTTGATGAAAATAATACCAGTATGGTTTGAATTATGAACTTATGATTTTAAAAAAACCAAGGTCTGATCATCACTCAATAGAGTGGTCTATCAGAAGACAGGGAAAGTAGGATCAATGAACAAGTTACTTTTCTTGCTTTTTGTTAAATTACAAAAAAACAAGAGTGAATGCTGCTGGACACAAACTGGGGGAACAATTTGGAATCAAATTTCATTGTAAATTGAGCCCCCAAATAAAAACCTATTAAATGGGGGAAATTTCAATAAGCCAAAAAATATTTTCCTCGTTCACTGAGGGGAGTTGTGCTAAATTTCAAATTTTTACCATAAACAGTCAGGGCTGGGCAATGTCTGGATAGATACATAAAATATCAGAATATATGAATAGCATAGACCCACCAACTGTGATTAAACCAGTCTGTTGTGGGTAGCGTTGATTAATAATAGTGTTTGGAAATTCATTAAAACCAGATATTTGTTCAACTGAGCTACTTCAACCGGAACTAGAGGAGCGACATCAATGTAACTTGGCAATTGATCAAAGGGGACCTTACTGCATATACATGAACAGACATTTTCTGTGGGGTTACTCAGTCGGCAGTTAGATGCAATTAAGCAAGCTTGTGTATAGTGTAAATCTCACGTTCACAATGTCTGAGCCAGAATACTCATGTCTCGTAAAGATTATTTACACCCTGGTCTAGATTTGGCTCCCTGGAATTTCTCTCGTCTTCTCATTGAAAAGAATGAGATTAGAGACCATGAATGAGATTAGGAAAACATGATGCAGCTGATAGCAACCCCTGTTTTCTAAGATTTAATGTCTAGTCCAGTCAATTCAAATAATAATAATATTCAACCAAATGATTGTATCATATAAGACATAACCACTTAAATCTGGAATACTGTGTACAGGCCTAGTCACTGTACTTGGAAAAAGATATAAATCTTTTAGGAAAAATCTGGAGATGAGAAACTAAGTTAGTACCAAAAAGTATGAGCTATGAGGATAGGTTAAAGGTTGACATTGTCAGCAGGAGGGATTGAAGAGACGATATAATGGTTCAAGATTATTCATGGTATCAAATTCATAGATCCTAATGTATTCTTCACTAAAAGGGAAGAAGACAAGGGACCAAGAGGTATATATTATAGAAGTGAATAGGTGTAGATCGAATATCGCAAAATTATTTTTCAGCAAAGTGGTAGAATCAAGGAATAGATTACTCAGGTATGTCGTGCTATCAACAAATGTGAATAAATTCAAAAAGAATTATGATTATTATTATAACACCACCACTGACACTAATATTTAATGACTTGGATATCATGTGAATATGATTGTTTCATGTGTGCTTTTTTTGTAAGAATCGTAAATTTTTCTTTCACAATAAAAATAAATGTTGGATATCAATGAATCCACAAAGTAAAGCAGGAAGAAACCACAATAAACAGAGCACGATACCTTGATGATAAGTAATGAGCTTCAAAAGGGTTAATGCTGTAAACTATCTTCTATATTGCATATTATTTATCATTTCTGAAATACCATTCCTATTTCCCTAATAATTCTCACAGCATTCCAACTGGCATGGATTCGAATGATGATAAGCGGTAATTGTTAGAGATTCGCAGCTACTTTATCATCTGACGAACTATCAATCAAAACTCTGTGAAGATAAAACAAACAAAAATAAAACCCAAACTACCCCTTCCCAATTTCAATGATTAATGTTGCTTTATCCTAAAACACCAACATCAAACAAGGAAATAATCATAATAAAAACAGCAGTAAAATCATATTTCATTCAAAATTATTCAAAAAATTTGAAACAATCAACCAAAACTGTCAACATAGGTTTCTTCAGTTTTAAAGCTAGCCAAGTGTATATAATTTTGGTGTGCAAACCATGGGGAGTCCATTAAAAATCTCAAATGGCGGTGGGCTGGCCATGTTGCAAGAATGGCAGACAACCAATGGACTCACGACATGGATCCCCCGAGATCACATGCGCAACCGAGGCCGGTAGAATATTAGATGGAGAGACGAGCTAGACAAGTTAAGAAAGTACTGGCTCCGCGACGCCCATGATAGAGAAGTGTGGCAAATATTGGGGAAGGTCTATGTCCAACAACGAACGTTAAAAGACTGATGATGATATGTATATACATCTTGTATACAGGCTACACCAATGGAACTAGAAGGCTGAAAATTTCTAACTTTATTCCTTCTTATGTCTAGAAGAAATTGGATGGGTGGGTGGAGATTTGGGGGTGGGGTTCAATGCTAAATTGATCTATTAGTTTGTGCTCACTTGTTTTGTTATTTTAAATTGAGATCCTCTCATTGATCGTCACCCCCCCAAAAAATTAACTTATTCATTGATCATCCCTTCTTCCAATTTTTTAATTGATCACCCCCAACACAGAAGACGTTGATCACACGACAGTTTCTATTGAGTGATTATAACATTATACTACTGACACCAGGGGAAAAAGAGCAATGACCATAATATGGATGTGACAGAACATTGTTTCTGACAGAATTGCAAAAGATTCCATCAATTGGAGATTGATAGTGCAGAACAAAGTTCAGCATTCTATTTCTAACCCCCAATCTCTACTTAAGAGACAACAATGTCTTGTACAGTGATAAGAGGTGAAAACTATATGAATATCCGCACCTTGCATAAATGAATTGCCATCGCCTGTGTGTGTACCAAAAATAATGAAATAATCATCTAAAAAAATTGTATAAAACAAATAGATCTTTTACCAATAAAAATTTCCTAAAAAACGCCAGCACAAGATTTTAGGTTTGTTGGTCCAAAATGACCATAGAGACTCCAATGAGAATTTTTTTAAAAGAACTAAAGAAAACGTTTTTAGATGGATCGTTGCAGTATTCTCCTGCAAATTTTTAAGATTGTAGCCCTAAAAATTGTGACCAGGAGCACCAATACACACACATACACACACACGCACATACACACACACACATACAAATACAAATTTACACACATTTACACTGACAAGCAAAGAGAGAAGAATCTGTAGCCCAAACATCCAAGTTTGACTTCATATTTTGTTAATGCTTTGTCTAAGGATCATAAAAAAGTAGATGGCACTTGCTGGTTCACGGTTGTTTGTCCACCATCTTGATTTAAAGATGGCTGCCATTATCAGTTCAAGGTTATGGTCAGGATAAGATTAGTTTCCCAAATTTGGTCATGTTATATGTTGTTGATCAATATATCGTTATGTATGATTAGCACTCCTATGTCCTAGCAAACTGTACACAAACACTAAATACCTCTAAAAGTCCTCGGACTGTCAACACGATATTTCCAAAAGTTCTCAATGAAATTTAGAGGGAGAGTAAGCAATCAATTGAGAAAAAGGGATCAAATCTCTCAGCAGATCCATGCTCAATTATCTCCTCCACATTGAAGCAATCAGTCCACACCACATAAAATCCTGAAAATTCCCTACTCTGTTCACACAATATGTCCAGAGGTTCTGTGTGAATTTCGATAAAATTTTGTTGAAGGACGGTCTATAAAAGAAGTCAAGATATTTTGGAGTGGATCGATGCACAATTATCTCCCAACATCCTAGCTAAGTATCTGCGCCACACAATAACTCCAAAGGTTATCTATCTTTCTAATAGACATGTCCAAAAGTTCTCAATGGATTTCAATCAAATTTTGTGAAAGGATGGGCAATAGGCTATGTAAGAAGCAGTACAATTTTGGAACATATCCATTACCAAGTACTTCCCTTATCTTATAGCTCTCAGCCCACACAGGTTTTTCATTTTGAAAACAAGGGTTTATGACGTTTGATTGTGAATAGCTTGAAGTGATTTGCTCAGTGTGGAATTTCCTTTCCAATGATATAGAACATGGCGATATTTGGGAAAATTGATTTCATCCTGACCATAGCCTCTAACTGATAATGGCTGCCATTTGTAAATCAAACTGGTAGACAAACAATCATGAACCAGCAAGAACCACCTATGTTTTTATGATCCTTAGACCATTAATCATTAAAATGTGAGGTCAAACTTTGTTGGATCATTGGTGCACAAAGCTCCTAAAGTATTTGTTAAAATGAAAGAAAACCTGTTGAGTCTGTAATTAAAAGGATTAACAAATATATAGCACATTAGTCAAATAAGAGCTTAGAAGGATTAGATGATGCATTTGGATGCCTACATTATTTTTCCTTGTTTCCATTGACTCTTGAATTCAAATAAAAAATCATAAAGTTGGATCAAGGGGAAGAATTTCAGATCATATTTTCTTTCTTGCACCATTTTTAAGTATCATTCAATTTATAAAAGAAGTCCATTTAGAAAAATTTCCATTCATTAAAGTTCCGCTATGTTTAGGAACAGTATGAAACAATTCATGAATTTAAGAGTCAAAGCAGCAAATCTGATTTTAATGGGAAAGTTGTTTCATTGATAGCATTTCAAATAATACTCAACAATCTGCACATCATCATCAATAATTCTCTATAGAATCATTAAAATAATATGAAATATAGGCTTAGCATAGGGTGCCAAGCCATATATATATATAATTTATTTCATTTGTATTGTTTACATTTAATGAGCATATTAAGCACTGTTAAGGCCACTAAAACATTGTATAGATATGTTCAGGTGAAGTACATTAATTACACTAAATAAACCAAGTGATTGGTTACTAAATTCAATTAAAAGATTGATACAAATAATTTTATGAACTTACTAATTACTTTTTTCAATCAATCAAATTTTTGGCTATCCTAGATTTTTATTGGCTGAATTTTTTTTTAAATCAGCAAGATCTAGACAGAAAATGGCTTATTTGGCAACCTTGGTGTGATTATTTGCTGTGAAGGCCAAGCTGCATTCTGATTGGTTTATAATTGCAGGCCTCTTCATCCGATTAATGCTGACACTAGTTGATTTGAACTATTTGACGATGTCTAATCATCACATTATACTTTTCTGGTGTAAGCAGCAAGACTTTGTAAGATATAATAAGGAGTCTAATGATAGCAAAAATATTTCCATTCTTTGCAGAGCTCTAAAGAATCTCCATGGATGTCATATCTCGTAATGATCACAATTTCTTTAGTCAAAATAGGAAAACATAGTACTCTGGTCAAAAAGATCCTCCACTATGGCTCAGCTGTATTAATTCTTACGATGATGTAGAGCATTCATCTTAAAAGAATTAGTCTATGATTTCCATATTCTTGGGTCTTATTTTAAGATAAAGAACACATATGATGTAAGTTCACTTTTGTATCTTCTTTTATGATAACTGAAGAGCAAACTCATTAATACATCATCTTGAAGAAAACAATGATTTATATTCTGAATAAGCTCGTATAAGATACATTAGGATATCTATAATGAGATAAGCTTCAGCAAGCAATGGATATATTATATGTAAACATGTATGACTAGAAAATGACTCAGAGAGTGAATACCTCTGCCAATGTCACTATCAAGGGGGTCAATTGTGCATGGATCCTCTCCCAAATTTTATTTTCTTTATAGCCACACTTGCACAAAATATCATTGAAATAGGTTGTGAACTTTTGAAGATATCATGTGGACAAACCTTAAAATATAGACAATATCATGTTGTTTGGACACACAAAAACAATGTAAGAGAGATAATCATGCTTGGTTCCGCTTGAATCCTTGCCCATCCTTCGAGGAAATCTGATAAAAATTCATTGATAACTTTTGGAGATATAATGTGGACAGGAAAGAAAGTTTGGCGATATTATTAGGTTTTGATTTGTAACTGCAACGTAGGGGTGGTAATTGTGAAGAAATCCGCACCAAAATTTAATCCGTTCTTTTGTAGCCTATTGTTCCCCCTTTCACAAAATCTCATGGAAATTAAGTGAGAAAATTTGGAGATACCGAGTCAAGAGACATTGAAATGTTGGTAATATCATGTGTTTAGAACATATAACAGTAACTATATCATACCTCAATTATGGCAACTTAATGTGTGTCTGTGTCTGTGTTTGTGTATGTACAGAAATTCATGTACAGGACCAATTCAAGCTTAGATATATCAGGAACACTCCCCTGTGTATTGTTTATATAGATTCCAGACACATTAAAAATTTCAGCTTTTTTAGGTGTTTCATTTTGGTTATTCTATTCGAATTTAATGGAAAAGTTATTAAAAAAAAAAGAATAAAAGAATCACTTTACTCAGTTCTTCAATTTTTGTCGAGCACAAACTTGAAAATGTCATGAAGAGAGAGTACAAAAAAAAAATCAGAACTAATCCTATTTCATTTATGTTCATCTTTGCTTATCAGATTTCATTGAGAGAAACCAGATGCCATAAACATTCTTCGGTAATTATATTGCAGTTGTGTCTTTGACTTTTGTGCATCTCGAGCTTTTCCTTTTTCAATCCTTTCTGACTATCATCTGTTTGAGTGGCATAAACAATAATATCTGAAAGGTCTGGTTAGTCACCAATGGTGGGCACAGCTAACGAATATGCTAAACAGATAAACCACTAAAGATATAGCAGTAGCAAGAATAACTGCTAAACGCTAACTTCCATTACATGAATTTAGCTTTGGTTCTGTTTACTTGCTCTAAAACCATGAAAAACAATCCAAGATCCAAGAGAGCTGTATTTTTGATATGTTATGGCTAGAATACAGAGCTTTCCAAAAATATGCAACATGCCAATATCAGATGAGGATCAAGGTGTACATGAATAATTAAATGAACAAATGAAATTAGAGATTAGTTTACATTCAACATACAGTTTATTTGAATCTTTGTGTCCAAGCTACAACATCTTGAAACTTTAGCTCTGAAGGTTCATTTTGAAGAGTTTTAGAGCCAAAAAACACACCAAAGCTAAATTCATATTATAAAAGTCAGTGGTCAGCAATTATCCTTGCTTTAATGGTTTATCATTTTAGCATCTTCATTAGCTGTATCTACCAATCTTAGCCATTCAAAGGAAACTATGAAGTAACCAATGTCTTCTGGCAGCATGTCATTTTGGGGGTGATCAATTAAAAAATTGGAAAAAGAGGTGATCATTGTATAAGTAACTAACCTTTTGCTGCGTGGCGATCACTAAGAAGTCCATTTTTCCAAAAACAAGCCTAAATGCTACTGAGCACAAACTAATGGAGCAATTTAGCATAAACTTACATTGTAAATTGAACACCCATTTAAAAAACTATTTAGGGGGATGTTCAAAAAACAAAAAAGAATTTTTTTGATATGATAAGTAGAATGATTAAATGTTCAGTACTTTGGCTTCATTGGTACGGCCTGTGCAAGTCATGCATACATAGTCAGCCAGACAGACTTGAAAACTGAAGAAATCTATGTTGATAGTTTTTTGGTGACAAGTTTCAATTGTCAAATTCTAAGAATATAAAAAAATCAATGCATTCATTGCCTGGGATCCAAGCAGTCTTGCCAAGCCTTGCCCAGGCTCGCAAAATTTAATCTAACATATTTTTATTTATCTAAAAAAACTTTGTCCGTCCTAAAAGTTTTTTTACCAAATCTTGCCTGGTACCACCACTGATTAGCAAGGCTTCCAATTGTCTCCTTGCTTAAACCTTTCAAAACTCCTTGGACATGTATATCCCGAGGTTTATATGACTGCTGGGATATATATGTCTCGTAGATCTCTTTCAGAAGTCTACTGGGACTTATGTGTCATGAAAAAATAAATGAGATTTTCCTGGCTTTTACAACCGCAGACAATAACGTTATTATAGCATGAAACCCACGCAGAAATTAGTTTGCATTACATGAATGAAGAGGAAAGACATGTAGGCGAAGTGATCTGCTAATTCTGTGTTTTTCATCTGTCCCGGGATAAATGTATCTTATCATGATTTTATTTCTTCAGAATATAGGAAATATTGAATTTTGTAAAAAAAAATAGTTTTCTGTAACCATTAAATAACAGTTAACACATTTTAAGGCTTCTTTATACCCTTGAAAAAATTTGAGCATTGAGCACATTATTTGGTATATCTCAATAACAATAGAAAATCAGAGATTCTGTTATACACAAATGCATTTATTTTTCACGTGACAGAACAGCATTAACACGGAATTATTTCATCATCATCATCAGCAGCAGCAGCCTTTTATCGTCTATTTACTAGACATAGACCCTCCACAAGATTTGCCAGACCTCAATCGTGGACGTCACGGAGCCAGTATTTTCTAAACTTATCTAGCTCATCATACCATCTTATGTTTTTTCTCAGGGGATCTACTTTGTGAGTCTTGATGCCAAGCTGTTACCTTCTATTCTTGTAACACGACCAGCCCATTGCCATTTAAGTTTTCCTATGGATTCTATGATATTTCGGAGCATTGTTTTTCCTCCAATATATTGTCCTATCTTGTGCTCTCTCCATGTTATATTAAGCATGATTCTTTCCTGTGCACATTGCATGGTTCTCATTTTAAGAATCAATCTTTTAGTGATGTTCCATACTTCAGCTCTATAGGAGACTTTCGTGAGAATGCAGTGGTTGTATACTCTTCTTTTTAGCACTAGTGGGATTTTCTTGTTCTCGAAGGTTGAGCTTGTCCTGCCAAACACTTGGCATCCTAGAAGATCAGAAATTTCATTGGAGCCAAACAAAAGAGTTATTTAAGAGATTTGAATAAATTTATTGCTTATTCATCAAGCTGAATGTCAGAAATATTTCATTGAGAGATTAGAAAGTTCCGGAAAGTTAAGAGAAAGATGAACCCAAATCATAATGCACAATATTATTCTTACCTAAAGGGTAATATCATTACAAGCGATAATCGATATAATTTCTGAAATGAATAAGTTTGTAGTGATGGCTACATTAGAATTGTTTTGTTTGCTGCTTGGGTTGGAGAAGGTCAATTTGAGATAATGTCCACTGTCTGTGTTAGTGGCATATTGCCACTGGGTTAAAAGACGTTCTTATATCTTCAATGCTTCCCACCAACTGAACAAAGGCAATAACATTTTTGGCAAGAAGACTTGAATTTTTAAAATACGTGACCTTCCCATTGAATGGTGATTGGTTGAAAGGGGAGAAGCATGAATGATATGAGATATTGATTAAGACATAACGTCTTCAAAGGGTTAAACTAGCTTCCGGGATCATTTCTAAACTTTTGTCAGCTATTTTTATTTTATCAGAAGTACTTCAATTATCATTGTATATGTTTGATCTATGTGCTCTACACTCACCACTGAACAAAGTGCATTGATAAGGATAGAGAAAAAACTATAATATTTT
The DNA here is from genome assembly GCA_963457665.1 of Thysanoteuthis rhombus. NCBI lineage: Eukaryota > Metazoa > Mollusca > Cephalopoda > Oegopsida > Thysanoteuthidae > Thysanoteuthis > Thysanoteuthis major. The sequence continues at coordinate 39,703,824 of OY735219.1, read as the reverse complement.
GAGTAGACTAAATGCTTTTTTCCTCATCAGGCAATGAACTTATCAATTTACCAAAGTAATTGATCATTGTGATTCATAGTTGTTATAGACCATATTTTCATGAAACTATTCACTATCTGTGCTGTAACCAAGATAACTCACCGAAAACAGATAAAAGTTTACATTTGGCTGCACCAATAACTCTCAACTTGAAATTCTCAGAAACTTACATATGTCTGTTGTGTGGATGTGAGTCAATCCGATGAACTGGTGGTAGTAATTTGACAATGTGGAAATGAAAGATTTGAGAAGGTGTGTTACAGCGAAAAATGTTATTTTCATAAAGATAGGCTTGATGAATTTCGCTGAAATTTTTGTGGGCATCTTCAAAAGCACCAAACAATGCAGAAAACTGTAGCAAAGATGTTGTTGTTCACAAATCCAGATTTAGTAATAAACTGGAGAGGAAGGTATATAACATTTGTGACGGTTGTTGGAGGAGAGGAAAAGGGAGGAATTATCCTGGGTGTGAGTAATATGGGTTCAGACTTGAGATGTTTCATATCATGGCAGGGGTAAGATGGAGAAAAATGATATGTTTTGGCCCTAAGGAAAGTGGGGATTGATACGTACGAATGGAATGGGGGTTGTTTCTTCAGTTCTTTGGTACTTTTATAGGTGCTTGTATAGCCAGTTGGTAATTAGTGTATGTACCTATCTATATTTGTTTAGTTTTTCTACATTGCTGTTCATTTGAAGATGTTGATGTAATTTTAGCGAAATGCATCAAGCGTATCTTTATGATAACAAAAACTTTCAAGATGCAAGACATTTATTCTCTAATCATTCATTTCACATTGTTAAATCACTACTAACATAGTCACATAAGCAGGTGTAAAATATTTTCACTATTTTTGGCATCATTGGTCAGGAAATAACACTTTCTGTTGTGCTATCACCAAAAAATCTTTGGCATTGGATTATTATAAAATACTAACGCAGAAAAAGTCTGGAAAACTAATCTTGAAATCTATAACAGAATTCTGCATGGAAAAAATTTGATAGGGAGAAACAAGTTCTTTGGAGTTCATGAAAGAGAAAATCTTTTCAGACAAAAACGGAGTCAGAATTAGAATAATAAGGTTTCAAATAATGAAATGATTTCGTATTGAACTGCTTTCTGTATGTTAGTTGCTTATATGTTTGTTACCCGAATACAGAAAAAATGGCATTTTATTGCAAGATTTTTAGAGGTATAATATTGTTAAAATGCTTTAACTTGGAGAATAAATCAATTCTCAATTTGCAACCTAATAATGATAGTATGGGGTCTTCATTTGTACTCTCCCAGATGATCTATATCGTAATGTTCTGATTTCTCAAGGGAGATAACTCCAGGTATATTAAATGCCAATTACAGAGTATTTTCCATTATCAGAAATTGTAAATGAAAACTTTCATCAAAACTGTCAAAGTAGATTTCTTCAGTTTCCAAGTCGGTCCTCCTGGCTATCGATGCATGCATGAATATATCATGAACACAGGCTCCACCAGTAGAGGACTGAAAATTTACTCCTTATTATGTCTAAAAAAAGTTTTTTTTATTCTTTAAAATTCCCTCCCTAAATAGGTTTTTAGTCAGGAGTTCAGTTTGCAATGCAATTTCTTGCTAAATTGGGCCCTGCATTATGCCCACTTGTTTTTTTTTAATTCAGACTTTTTAGTGATTACTGCCCAACAAAAGGCAAAAGATTCACCCCCTCTTCTGAAGTTTTAATTGATCACCTCAATACAGCATGCTATGAAAAGATGTCAGTCCCATGACTGTTTCTATTGAGACTTGTTTATTTACTTACTTCCAAATAAAAACACCAATGGAAAAAAATAATGAGTATCGTGCACGCAACACTTTTTGATGAGAGCACAGATTCTACTCTTTGATCTGAGGCGGAAGTACGGGGGTACACCACGTTGATCCTAAACAGAGTTCACATATACTCTGATCCAAGGCGGGAAGAAAATAATTCAATAGTTAAAAACTTCAAAAGTGAGTAAAATAATGTTCATAGAAATGTGATTCTGAAGAGTATAGGGATAGCATTATTATTAATTTTGACTAATTTTTGCTTTCATCCTAACTTTTAATTGCTTTTAATCACAACTTTGAATTGGACCTTAATTCTATGACAATGATTAATAAAACTCGCACCCTTGATCAACTGATATTTCACACTGAAGCAATTAACACTTGAGACATAGAAGTCTTTTTCAATACAATATCTTAATTTTTTCAAATTTTATTCTTGAATAAAGTGTTCCAACATTTATTATCAATTTTGACTAGTTTTTATCTCCATCCCAATACATTAGGAGTAAATGTGAATGAGTATATATTGAGCATGTCAGTTGCTTTTTATCTTTTAGTACTTATTAAACTAAAGTTCAATTTAACCAAAAAACACAGATTGTTAAATCATGCAAAAATCTTGCTTACTTGAAATGTGTGTTTTTTCTCAACTCAAGTTTGACTGGTAAATGTTAGAAAATATCCACTTTGAAGAAGAATGGACAAAAACACAATAGAAGTGCTCGAACATGTAAAAAAAAAAGTCTCACTTAAGAAATACTGCATGCTAGCCCTTATCAACAGAAAAGCTTTGGTTAGTCACTCAATAGAAACCATGATTAGCTGCATATCGTGTTGGGTGATCAATCAAAAAATTCGAACTTGGGTTGATCAATGAATAAGTTACTTCTCTGACCTTCTGTTGGGTAGTGATCACTAAAAAAGTAAAAATTCTCAAGAAACAAGCATGAATGCCACAGGAAAAACCAAGAGACCAATTTTGTAGAAACTTAAATTGCAAATTGAACTAACTGCTAAAAACCTATTTAGTGGGGAGAATTTAAAAAAAAAAAAAATTATTTTTTTGGACATAATAAAGAGTAAATATTTATATTTGCAGCCCTCTAGCTCCATTGGTGCAGCCCACATAGCCAGCCAGCCTGCCAACCAGCCCGACAAACTTGAAAACTGAAAAAACCTATGTTGACAGTCTTGACAGTCTTTGGTTGACGGTTTCTTATTGATAGAATGATAGAATAACCTTTCAAAGGTTTATACACAAGTATAAAATATCAAGGAAAAAAAAGATCGGATGTGTTCATCTCTCAAATGCTGTTTGTATAGCTTTGTTTAAATTGAGAATCTATAAAATCATACACACATACATATATATATATATATATATACATATATATGCATATCGTATAAACCACTATCATGTTTTGTATTTTAAAAGCAATATAGAAATGTATTCAGATAATTTTAGCTATTTTTTTGACAAAGCCACAAACTCAAGCCTGTCGCCAGGGAAGGGAGACGGGGGGGGGTCTAATTTTTGTGAGCTATTTTTTACAATATAAACCATTTTCACAACAAATCTTCAGCACTTGAAACTGCTTCACCTTTCATCATACTCTTGTCTATGACCAGTTCTTAAGTGCAACACGCCTTTGATGTTGTCAAGCATCTCTTTCCGTTGAAATACATCAAACACAAAAGAATGCAAAATCTAGAGAATTTCATTTTCTCCCGACTGAGATAGAACTTGATACATTTTAAAGTATTTCTTTCATGTTCATAACTTTTTATTTTCCATGCAATTTTTGTTGGAATATTTTTTGTTTGCAATGACGCGGTCAATATATCTTCATTCATATTTACTGTTGATGTAACGGGAACTTCTTTTCATTGATTCTACAGGAGGAAAAATATGCTTTTTCTAAAAATTTAACTTAAGGATAGAAAGTTTCCAATTCTTCTTTTGCTAGTGCAAAATATAGGTAGTTTTATCATTATATGTTAT